>CAKNEV010000155.1:0-65760 GCA_930272055.1 Rhizopogon roseolus
GCCGGTTCGTCCTTCGGGGCGTTCGCCCAAATCCCAATAACATTGCACTCCGTGCATACATTCCCTCTCCCTCTCGTGAAGAACGCCGTCGCGGGAGTAAACACAAAGTCATCATTTTCCCACAAAGCGCCGGCGCCATTCCTTATGCAAAGTGCTGGAATTCCTATTGCGAAGTAGGCTATGCCTATCGCTCACGCATAAATGAAAGCTGGGGACGCGCATATTGCCTTTCCGAGTTCACTCAAAACTCAAAACACGATATGAGGGTGCTGTATCGCCTCATAGGGCGCTTCAAGATCAGCACAGCCCATGCTTTGATCATCCTGTGGACACGAGTATAACACACACTCGGTATTAGTCCACTCACTTTGGCACATCCACCTACTTCGCCATAGAGTCGTGATAAAATATTTCTTCGTAGGTGATGTAATAGAGACCGTGCTGCATCGAATGATCGTAACCCTCAGACAATAGCTATGTCGTTGTCCGACGCTGGAACTCAAGAGATATCAGCGAGAACACCGCGTCAGAAATTTGAAGGACACACCGGTGCTGTCTGGGGCGTCATACACTTGCCAGGTGGACAGCGGGTCATGACTTGTTCAGAAGATGGCTCGCTTCGTGTATGGAACTTGAAGAGCGGGTTACAGATAGGAGAAAACTGGGAGGACGGGAAAAGCCCAGTGGCCACCATAGCATTGTCTCCGGACGGTAAGACAGTGGCAAGCGGGAGTGATGACGGTGTAGTGAGATTGTGGGACATCGACACAGGGAATGTGATTGCGAAATGGAACGGTCACAGCAACAGAGTATGGTCTGTCTGCTGGAGTCGAGATGGTCAGCGAGTGTTGAGTGGATCCGATGATGAGACTGCAAGAGTATGGGATACGGAGAGCGGAAAGACCATCCTCGGACCAATCAACGCAGGGCCAATCAACAAAGGGCTCATACAGGGGCATGCCGTCGTCTACTTGCTAGACGAAAATTTGATTGCTACAGGTCGAGGCAGCGATATCAAAATCTGGGATGCTAACACAGGCGAACGAGTTACCGTACTCAAACTTGAAGGACATGAAAATGTTGTGTGGTGCCTAGCCTGTACCCCAAACGGAAAGACACTGATTTCCGGGTCAACCGATCACTCAATTAGAACATGGGATACCACAACCTGGAAGCAGATTTCTGTTTTGAGAGGGCACACCGACTTTGTCCAAGGCGTTGCAATTTCTCCGAATGGTCGTATCCTCGCAAGTGCATCAAATGACGAAACAGCGCGATTATGGAACCTCGAGAATGGCCGCCCCATCTGTTCACCCCTCCAACATGAAACCCCAGTCACATTCACGTCATTTTTGGCAGATGGAATGCTACTAGCGACTGGCGGTGGCCCCATCGCCTCTACATGTACATGGGATGTTTCTGAGATTGTTAGAGAAGCTGGCCTTGACTATCTTCTGTCGGATTCAGACGTGAGCAAAAATACATTCTCTATTACTCCGTCCCACTGACAATAACTCCATTCTTTAGGCCCTACAGGTATCAGTTCTCGCCACTCAGTAGAGCCGCTGAATAAATTAACCCTTCCTTCTCTTAGTCAAGTTTAGATGTACGCCGTTCGTCTCCATGTTGCCTCACTACACTGACATTCCATTATAGGCCCATGCACCACGGCGTCGCAGATTACCACATGGATTTTTGGATGATACAGGGCGACGTGTTCATGTATGTCACCATCATCTCAATCTATGAGCAACTTATCCTAATATATGTTTTCAGTCTTATCCGACTCGACTCCCTCCACGCCCTTCCACTCATAATCTCCATCTCACTGCACATCCACCTTCGACGCATCCGCTACTCGACCGCTTTCCCTCGCTTTTTCGTTCCCATACCGCTGCTCGAGATGCTACAGCCCATACTCGAGCCAACATCCGCTTTCCCAATTGGATCCGCGCCCTTGTCTCTCGTTGGGATCAAACAGATATTGAACAGCCTCTACCAGAAGTTGAGGTCCCGTGTACACGAGGCCTACCTGTACGTGTTTTCTTTTCCGATCTTTGCGGTCATCTAATGTCTCGTAGAGGAACGTCACGACGAGAAGAAAGTCAAAGAAGAATCTCCCCGTCCCCAACAATATCATGACTATTAACGTTACTCCTTTGAATAGTGGTGTTGCACAATCCAGTATTGCAGCACAGGAACAGCTGTCATCGTCTCAGCCACAGGCTCTGCCCGCTGTTGCTATTCCAACATCTGCCACAGAAACACCCATGGCCTCTGATGTCATGATAAGACAGGTTGGATGTTGGACTCGCTTCCGACTCTCCCTTTGTTGTGTCCCTGTCGAGGACACCGTCAATTCTCATTAGTTCGCCATCGTGACTCGCCACTTCAAAACAGCCTGTAGCCGTGATGATCGAGAAGGAGTTGAGAAACCAACCTGTTCAAGACCCTTTGTACATCCCCATGTCAAGTATATTTTACTAAATTCAGGAAGTATTACCAGTAATTGGCTTAGTCCGTCCAATACGATGTGCCCGCTTTTAATTCTGTTTAGTAGGAGATTAGCAAACCTGGTATATTTTCTGACCTTTATAGCCCGTGCCTCGACATCTGGGTGCCAAACAGCCTCACAGAAGATAGCTCAGGATGCAGATATCAAGTTCCTTTGGATCCGGTAAATGGCATAAAAGTAAATGTCCTGATGAGAACATACTCACAAAGCAAGAGCACCAAGCTTCAACTCCATCAAGAAAACACGGAACGTATCGCACGACTCAAAAGTCATGACGCATTGCTCTCGCAATGGTGGCGACACATCTGTTCTATATCGGAGGTACTTGATCTCGATCAAAGAGAGTCCCTCTGCGATATGGGCAAGAGTGAGTGGCGAATGGAGAATGTGAGGAACTTTTCCTCTTGTGAATGCTCCAGAACTTAGAAGGGCCTTGAGTTACAGAGTGGCGCCCAGCATGCGTAATGACCTCGGATAAGATGAAGTTCAGCTTTGTGAAAATAGACGACCCAACACGTACGCATTCCTGACAACAGTGACGAGTTAAGTAGATCACATTCCAAGGGCTCAGCGTCATGGCCCAACTTGCAGGGAACAAAGGTGCCAATGTCATAATTACTATTGCGAAGTAGGCTATACCTATGGCTCACGTATAAAAAAAAACAAAGGGCCGGGGACGCGCCCATAATTTTTCCAAGATTTTATTGAACACTTCCTCGACCCTACATTCATGTCCTCGCCGATGATTGCGGGTCTTGAGTGGGGAGACTCAAACTCAAAACATGATACGACTCATACGAGGGGGCCGTGTCGCCACATAGGGCGTTTCAAAATATGCACAGCCTATTCTTTGATCATCCTGTGGACACGAATACACACGTACTCACTATTAGTAGACAAATCAAACTTCCAGTCGACTTCAAGTAGTTCACTCGCTTGGGCACATCCACCCACTTCACCACAGACCCGTGAGTAAATACTTCTTCGTAGGTGACGTAGTTGAGATCGTGCTGTATCTAATGATCGTAATGCTCAGGTGATAGCTATGTCGTTGCCCGACGCTGGAACCCAAGTGATATCAGCGAGAACGCCGAGCCAGAAATTTGAAGGACACACCAGGATTGTCTGGGGCGTCATACACTTGCTAGACGGACAGCGGATCATGACTTGTTCAGAAGACGGCTCGCTTCGAGTATGGAACTTGAAGAGTGGGTTACAGATAGGAGAAAACTGGGAGGACGGGAAAAGCCCAGTGTTCACCATAGCATTGTCTCCGGACGGGAAGACAGTGGCAAGCGGGAGCGAAGATGGTGTAGTGAGATTGTGGGACGTTGGCACGGGGGGTGTGGTTGCGAGGTGGGCGGGTCATAGCAGCAGAGTGTGGTCTGTCTGCTGGAGTCGCGATGGTCAACGAGTGTTAAGTGGATCCGCTGATAGGACTGCAAGGGTGTGGGATATGAAGAGCGGCAAGACTATTGTCGGACCGATCAACACAGGGCCCATAACTGTGAACGCAGTCGTCTACTCGCCAGACGAAAATTTGATTGCTACGGGTGGAAGCGGCGATATCGAAATCTGGGATGCTAAGACAGGCGACCGAGTTAGCGCGCTCAAACTTGAAGGACATACAGATGCTGTGTGGTGCCTAGCCTGGACCCTGGACGGAAAGACACTGATCTCCGGGTCAGCCGATCACCTAATTAGAACATGGGATACCACCACCTGGAAGAAGATTGCTATTTTGAGAGGGCACACCCATTTTGTCTTCGGCCTTGCGATTTCTCCGAATGGTCGTATCCTCGCAAGCGTATCACCCGACGAAACAGCGCGACTATGGAACCTCGATAATAGCCGGCCTATCTGTCTACCTCTTCAACATGAAAACTGGGTCTCAACCACGTCATTTTCGGCATGTGGAATGCTACTAGCGACTGGCCATAAATTCTCTGCATGTACATGGGATGTTTCTGAGATTGTTAGAGAAGCTGGTCTTTACTATCTTCTGTCGGATTCAGACGTGAGCGAAAAATGCGTTCTTTTACTTCATCCCACTGATAATGACTCCTCTGTGTAGGTCCTACAGGTATCAATCTCGCCACTTAGTAGAGCCGCTGAACAAATTAACCCTTCCTTCTCGTAGCACAGAGAATCGGGTTTAGATGCACGCTGTTCGTCTCTATGTTGTCTCACTCCATTGACGTTTTATTATAGGCCCATGCCGTGCGGCGTCGCAGATTGCCACAAGGATTTTTGGATGATACAGGACGACGTGTTCATGTATTTCACTGTTATCTCAATCTACGAGCGACATCTCCTAATGTATATATTTTCAGTCCAACTCGACTCGACTCCCTCCACGCTCTTCCACTCATAATCTCCATTTCACTGCACGCCCATCTTCGACATATCCACTACTCGACCGCTTTCCCTCGCTTTTTCGTTCCCGTGCCGCTGTTCGAGATGCTACAGCAGATATTGAACAGCCTCCACCGGAAGTTGAGGTCCCGTGTACACGAGGCCGACATGTACGTATTTTCTTTTCCGATCCTTACGGTCGTCTAATGTCTCATAGAGGAACGTCGTGACGAGAAGAAAATCAAAGAAGCATCTCCCTGTTCCCAACAACGTTGTGACCATCAATGTCACCCCTTTAAATAGTGGCGTTGTGCAACCCAGTATAACAGAACAGGACCAGCCGTCATCGTCTCAGCCACAGGTTCTGCCTGCTGCTGCTATCCCTACATCTGCCACAGAAAAGCCCTCTGATATCATGATAAGACAGGCTGGATGTTGGACTCGCTTCCTACTCTCCCTTTTTTGTATCTCTGTCGAGAACACCGTCGACTCTCATTAACTCGCCGTCGTGACTCGCGACTTCACATACTAGTTCATGCTATGTAGCTACTGCGCTACTGTCTCGTATCAGCACGCCTCACTGTAGTTAACGACGTTACCGATACCACCATTCTGCATCCATTATCGTCGAATCCCAGTTGTTGGATTCCGCCTTGTACTGACCTCTTCCTCATCTTCCTCGGACGAATCAACGGGTGCAAGACTTCCGCTTCCCCCATTGTGATCTCTTCGAACCGAGCAGCATATGGCTTATGCGCATCTTCTGAAGCTAGATAAGGATAATATTATCTGTACGAGAAATATGCGAGCAGGCCAAGTACGGATCCAGTCACAACATCTTTTTTTTTTTTTTTTTTTTTGGTCTAAGTTTATTGTCCTTGAGGGTCATAGACCCTATGCTGGACAGCCCTATCGTGTATCGGGGGGGCGACTCCCCGCTAACTACGTATGTAATTTCTACTGTATCGTATTTTAAAAACATAACACGTACTCCGTCGATTCCTCAGACTGAGCCGAGGATGACTTCGTACGAAGGGGGAGCTGTGGGTTGGAGTGAGTTGGTAGGTAAGTAGGTGGAAGCCGTCTGTGAAGACGACAACACTAAACAGTTGATCAGACGGATAACGTGGAAGAGCGTATGGATTTAACGATCTGGTAAGAGATAAGATACGATAATCGTCAACCGAGATATATATACGAATCGTCGTCGTGCAAACGTCCACATAAACAAACAAAACATCATAACGCGTCAACAGTTTGGTAAGCAGCATGCTTACAGTAGGGTGATGTTGGCTTTGCGCTTCCAGGTTAACATTTCGACTCGTTTGCTCTTCACTGTTTCTGCGGCTTCGCTATTTCTGCGGCTTGTTCCCTTCTTTCCCTCATCTCTTTGCTCCTCTCTCCTACAGTGGCTGTCGTCCCGCGATAGCCGTCCCTTTCGTATGGGGAGTGGGTTTGACATATGTTACAATATGTGGGTTTTCGGGGCGTGGTTGTAACATTATACATGTAATATATTTCGTGAATGCAGGTTTATGTTCAGCTTATCGAGATCTCACCGTATGTTGACTTGAATCTGCCCGTACTATTGACGTATCTCATTAAGTGTTCGGTGGCTTCTTCATTTGTGAGAATGTAGCGGATGGATGAGGCATCTCGACGTAGTGCTAGCGCCATGATGTGGCGTTCGCGTGCATATTGTGGACAGTCGAGTAAGAAGTGATGCACTGTCTCCTCCTTTCCTTCGCAGTGTTGGCAGTGTGGGGAGTCACTTTTTCCTATACGGTTCAGGTGTAGGTTCAGCGGGGCGTGGTTTGTGCGTAGTTGGATGTAAATACTGGCGCATTTCTTAGGGAGGGAGTCGATGAGCTTCAGGAAGTGGGGGGAGGGCATGTCCGGGTCGATGGCTCTGGCTCGGGTGTAGCGTGGTGATGTCATCCATTCATCCTTCCATTTCATCATGAGTGCTTTGCGGTGCCACTGTTTGAGAGCTGAGATACTGTGAGGTAGCGAATCGGTTTGGAGGTATCTTGGTAACGTTCTTCTCGCGCTAGAGTTGTCCGGGCTCTCTGCTGCTTTCTTCGCCTCCTCATCTGCTAGCTCGTTGCCTACCACTCCCTCATGCCCTGGGGTCCATCTCACTGTGAGCTGGAGTGCATTACCGTGGGCTCGGTATCTTTTCGCGATTACGCCGATCATTCTGGTGAACTTATTGGTTAAGTAACTGCCCGCTGACGTTGATGGACTCGCACCGGATTGGATTGCCGCCTTGTTGTCGATGAATATTGAGATCGGGGATACTGAATGCTCTTCGGTGAGCAGTAGCTTTGCTGCCAGCGTGAGACCGACAATTTCCGCTTCGTACACAGTGTGATGCTTGTCCGACCCGAGGTGATACGCTAGCGAACGTGGTGCCTTTCCTTGTCGGGTGAGTATCGCCGCTGCTCCTACTCTTCCGCTATGTGCTGAACCGTCTGAGTAGATCTTTATCTCATCACGTAGTTCATCATGCTCTCTGATGGCTTTGTCCTTGTCTAAAGCGATGTGAGGTGTGTAGGGCAAATCTCTTGTTGCGAGCCTATGGGTGACTGTGTCGATCGTTTCGACTTCATCTGGGAATGCTCGAAAGGTAGCTAAGAGGTTGTGGATGGATGAGCGGCGGCGGCGTATCCCCGTGTGTTTCGCCGCATGCTGTAAATGCTTGACTAACGGGTGTCGTTGTGGGAGGGAGGCCAGGCGTAGGGCAGCCTGATGACAGATTTTCTGGAGCAGCAGGTGCGTGGGTAGTAAGAGCGTGTGGGCGTCAAGGGTGTCGGTTGCTGTAGTTCTCATAGCACCTGAAATACTTATGTTCGCCATGCGTTGGATACTCGCTAGCCTTTTTGCCACTCCTATTGATCCTCTATGTCTCTCCTTTGTTCCCTCCGTGAATGTTGGTCGGAACCAAATCCCTGCACCATAAGCAAATTTGGGGATAGCAACTGTGAGGTATAGTTTCCTCATTAGGCTCGCCGATATACCGCCCGCTGCGCGTGAAAGTCTTCTCAGCTGTAGTACGTATTCTGTTCCTTTTGCAATAGCATAGCCTGCGTGATTTTTCCATGTTAGTTCTTGATCAACTAGTAGACCTAGGAAACGGTGGTGCTCAGCGGGTTTTATCTGCGTGTTCTTGATGGTTAACGTTGGTCGGGTGCGTAGTTTATTCCTCGAGAAATCCACTAGGGCGAACTTGTTGACTTCGAACTTGGAATTATGGTCTTTCGCCCATTGCATCGCTCCATTTGGGCGTTCCATCATGTCTGCGAGAGTGGCATGTGTTTCGTCGAATGATTTCCCCACCGCTATGAAGGCTGTGTCGTCTACAAATGCTAACGCTGTCTCTTTGTTGCTGGGGTTGGCGATATCGGTGAGGTCAGCACAATAAATCAGGTAGGCGATCATTGAGAGGGGGTCTCCTTGTCCTATGCCGTTGTTGATCGGTATCCAGTCTGATGTTGAGTCGTTGAAGCGGAGTTGAGTTCGTCTACCCGTTAACATGCGTTCAGTGAAGTCAGCTATTTCGGTTGGGAGTCGACGCATTTTCATATTATGAACGAGTCGGTTCTTAACTGCGTTGGGGAATGCGCCTTCTATGTCCAGGAAGAGAATGGAGGCTACTTTGCCATTACGCCAGGCATTCTTGACTATTGCTTCGAGGAGGTGGATGGAATCAGTTGTGGTACGTCCTGGGCGTCCTCCGAAATGCGTGTTGGGGAGCAGGTTACGGCGTTCGAGGATATCTGTGGTTCGCTGTGCAACTAGGGCGGTTAGCAGTTTGCAGGTGGTGTTCAGTAGAGCAATTGGACGATACGCTTTCGGGACGGTATAGTCTGCTTTCCCCGGTTTTCTCAAAACTACCGTTATGAACTCTCTCCATGGGTCGTGGTATGTTTTTAACGCGAATACTGCATTGAAAATCTGAGTGAGGTAAGGGGTTAGTTGATCTTTGCACCGTTTGAACACGATGTTGCATATCCCGTCCGGTCCTGGGGCTTTGAAAGATGCAGATCTAGCGATGGTCCGTTCAACCTCATGTTCGGAGAAGGGAGCAAAAGTCTCCACTGGCGTTGGATATATGGCGTCTTGGGGTACCGTGCTAACAGTCGGCGGAGGAGGGAAGAATGAACGTGCTAGTAGTTGACTTTTCTCTTCGTTCGTTACTGCTTCTATGACGGTTCCTTGTTGGCTCTGAGATTTCAGTGCCGGGATACTCGTTCTTCCTCCGTCTCCTAGCGGGGTGGTAATGTACTTGTTGGCATTATAGACACTATTCTTGTCAAGTCCTTCGAGGTACTCCATCCAGTGGTTCTGCTTGGCTTTGCTGATTTCTTCTTTGAGCTTGTTGCGTACTCTTCGGTGTTCTGCATGAACCGGGTGATCGGGTAATCCTCTCATTTTATATGACTGATCACTTAGCTTGTCTTTCTCTTTGATGCGCCTCGATAGGTCTTTGTTCCACCAACGCTTCGCATGCGGGCAGGGTTTCGATAGCGGTACGATCTCCTCGATGACTTTCTGCAGCGTATTCATCAGGTCACTGGTTGCTTTGTGGAAGTGTTCCTCAGAGGTTATTGGCACGGCTGCTGGAATGTCGCCGAGTAGGGTGGCTAGTCTGCCATTGAAATCCTCCCAGTCGACTCCTTTGAAGTTACGTGTAGCTTCGGTGACTATTGAGGGGACTTCCAACTCGAGAACAGTTAGGATAGGTACATGGTCTGTGCATGGGGGGCGCCTTCTTGGTTTGGTGTCGCACATCGTGATGGAGTTGAGCGTGTGGTCCGTGCAGAACACGTTGTCTGGCCTTGTCCAGTTCCCTGTGCTTGTCGATTGAAGGGTCGGATAGTCTTTAGGCAACGCCATCTGCATGTCGTAGTCAGCGACGAGTTCTATTAGCTGTTGGGATACTTCTTGTGCTTCTGTCGATTCGCATAGATGAGCATTTCGCTCCTCCTCCCAAAGAAAATGGTGAGCGTTGAAATCCCCGAGCCAGATCATGTGGTCGTGAGGGTGGGGTCGGATCGTATCTATCTCTCTGAGAAGAAAATTCGTTAGTTGCGGGATTGTTGTGCGCCTATTACTGTCATCATATATGTTAAAGAGTGTTACAAGGCCAAATGGGCCCGAAAATTGTACGATGACGACGTCTGCTGATGGGAAGGGTATCTGTCGCCAATTATTAGTGTTTATTCTTTTATGTACGAGGGTTACTGCTCTGGATCTATCTTGGTGGGTGTATCGCATGGAGGGATAGATAACGTTCCAATCTGGAGTCGCCTTTGTGTTGCCTAGATTGTCGATGACCGGTTCTTGTATGGCTACTACATCCCACTCTTTCGCCGTGAAGGGACCGCTGAGGATACAATGTTGGGCCGTAGCGGATTTGTTGAGGTTCTCTTGCCATATTCGAAGACTTGTCTTGGTCGTGTTGATTGCTGGGTTCATGAGAAAAAGGGCGGGTGGTCACTTTCGTTGTATTGATCGGCCCATTGCAATGAACTTGGTGGACCTGGGGAGAATCTATTGTTGCTGGGGCCTGGCCATCTTCCTCTTCCTCGGTATCCTCCGCGTGTGTGTTGCTCGATTGTCGCTTGACGAAGTTGCTGTGTGCCCGGTCTAGGTGGTTCTTGCTGGGGTGGTTGGGATGGTTGATTGTGACCGATATGTTGTTCAGGTTTCGGGGGGGTAGTCGCATGCGTCCAGAGCTCGTCGGTTGGGAAGTACGGCATAGTGTTCTCCGTGAATCGTTCGTCGAGTTTCTTGCACTTGCTTTTGAACTCTGGGCAGCTTCTGTCCCAGCTTGCGTGGTTCGTTGAGTCGCATGAAACGCAGTGTTTCTTCTTCTTGTCTTGACAGTCCGTGGTGCGATGTGGGCCTGCACAGTTGGCACATGTGTCACTGCGAGATAAGCAGTCGCGAGCTATATGGTCATAACGTTGGCACTTAGCGCATCTAATTGGCTCCCTCCTGTTTTTCTTGGCTTGAAGCTTCATGTGGTTGATCGTGAAACCGTCTCTGATTATGTTGTTGGCCGTTTGAGGGTCTCTGATGAAAGCCATTAGATGGGCTACCTGTTGATCGTTAGTCCTTTTGCCTGGTGGTTTGACCCATCGTGCCGTCAGCACTGTTCCTTCGTCCCAACCATTCTCCTTTTCCAGCCTGTCGATGTTCGTTTTCCTGTCGGGGTCGAATGTTAGTGGGACAAATTGGAGAATTACCGTATAGGTGCGGTCCTTGATAGTCGCCTCGGGGTCTAATGCCTTGAGGAATGCTTCTTTGTTGGCGGGTTCTCGAAGGAAGGATGCTGCTTCCTCACTAGTGAGTTCAAGGATCATGTTCCCATTGCGAAATTGATTGATTGCCTTGATGACGACTTCCGGGGTGTCCTCCTTCTTGATCGCTTCTAGGGCGTCTTTGATTCTTTCGACTAGTAGTGCATGAGTAACTTTTCCGAAGGCTAAGGAGCTATCTGCGGTGACATTGATTAGTATCTGTTTTCGTTTTATCGCGTCGCGTGCTGCTAGGTCTATATGTTTGTTCTGGGCTTCCGGACCGATACCTGCCATGAGGGCCATCTTGTAGCTACTCAGTGTGGGGGTGTCTTTGACATGGCTCGTAACTTGGTCAACTGCTTTCTGGATGTTATCGAGTTGGTCCCCTATGTTGCGTGTTCCATTCAGTTCCTGGGAGAGCTTTTCGAGCTTAATTGTCTCCTCCTGGATCTTTGCTACATGTGGTGCTAACGCTGTGATAGTGTGTCGTGCTACTGATTCCGCGATCTTGAGTTCGGTCTGCTCTTCCAGGATGTAGGCTATCGCTCGGATGGCTGTTTGGGCTGTTAGCGGTACATTCTTGATTTGAGTTATGTGGAAGAGGATTTCTGAGATTGTGTTAGTAGCGTAAGGCTTCCCACTGATTGCAAGGGCCGTTTTCTCTAGAAAGTTCTTGCCACTTAGCGCATCTTTGACTTCGCTGGTTTGTTGCATGATCTCTTGTAGCGTTAGCATTGGAGCGGATCTTCTTGTATTGATCGCAGGGGTTGGGAGAGTTTGCTGCTGCTGGTCCGGAGTGGTGGTTGTGCTGGGTCCTGTAGCTGGTAGGGTCGTTTGTTTCATACTTTGCCTTCTCTTATCCGTCATGCTGGGTCGAGATTGCTGGTCTGGTGTTGCCGGCGTGCGGCACTGCGCTGCTGAGCGCAGTGTTGATGACTAGTTTTTGGGGTCCTAGTCGGGGTGCCACTTGGTGTGGGTCCAAAGGGCGATAGTCACAACATCTTTCCAGTGCTCTAAACAACAAAAATGAGCGTGCAACTGGTCTGCGGGAAAACAGCACCTTACGGTAGTAGTCCATAGTGCGTGAAATTGCTACGAATGCGGCACCCGCAACAGGGGTGATAGAGCTCCATGCTTTACCATGAAGGTTTGTTCACGCTAATAACAATTTTCACAGAGGCGACGGGGGATCTTGGAGGCAGTGGCTCGGGTTCACATCGCCGCCGATCGTCCGCAGGTGGATCCTCCGGCATGCGGTCCACTGCGTTCTGTTGAGCAGAAGGAGGGATAGGTTCATCCTTCACCGTCAGCCGCGCTTCGTCATCCATCAGCACATCGTGCACCTCTTTCGCATCTATCACGCTTTCATCGCAGGAACGTCACACCGCACATCAATCCCATCACAATCTGTTTCCTTCCGCTCAACCGCTCCCCAATGTGCACAATCATACAGCCCATCGTCATCCACATGCATGCCCTCGTCCCCATTCTCCTCTTGCAATCCCACCCCAGACACAGCATGCGACTCACATTCTCGCACACGGTCCTTTGCTACCATCTCCTCCCGCTGTCTCTTCATGCGCAGCGTAAAGTCCTTCAGGGACATCTTCACATTTGGAGCAGGAGGCGGTGATGGTTCGCGTGTGGGTTCGCGCGATGGAGTTGGGGATGCGGTTGACTCTGACGTCTGTGCGAGCGACACATTACTTGGTACTGGAGAGGCTGTCTGAACCTGGGGACAAGTGCTGTCAAACTGTCCACTATTCACAGGTACCACGCTCCTAGCGGATGGTGGCACAACATCAGGTATCGGTGATGTAGCCTTGTCATTTTCGCACACATCAGGAAGTAAAGTAATCTTTCACCGATTGTATTGGGGAAAGGTGGGGCGCCTTCAAAGACAACTGACCATGCCACACATCCGACGATGCAAATTGCACGCTGCAGGGTGGCGAATAGCCATGCGCACACTTTAGGGATCGTGGGAGGTATACAACGACTTGCGTGCTCGATGTATTCCGAGTTCGGAGGGTACTTGTTGGTCGACTTGTATGGCGGAGATGATAGTTCCGGACGCCATACCGAGTTCGGCCCAGGCACACCAAAGAACGATGGTGACCCCGAGCGTATATCTCGCGGAACAGGCGAGACGAGAGATAGTTTTGAGGATGTCGCTGAGGCGAAGATGCGAATGCGATGGAGGAAATTATGGTAGGGTCGACTGCAGCAGGCATCGGTTGCGATAGCATTTGACAAACATCTGGTTAGGGATGGTTAGATAACGGTGGACTATAGGGTCCCAAGGACAGGGACAGCCACTCAGGTCCTCTCGGACCCTTCCCAGAGCTTAGTCAGCACATAGACCAGCTTCCCGAATGTTAATATTGTTCGTAGTGTAGACACATCATCATCTGAGCTGCCTTCCCATTGCTCGGCCCAGGCCACTAGCTCCTGCCACAACGGGCATATAAATATATAAAGAGAGAATAAAATTTACCAGGCGACACACCATTCATATCGACATCCACCGTCGTGTTCTTGGGCGACGGTGACGAAAAGCTGTCCCCAGACATCGGTACCGGACTGTCCACTGATAACGATGCTGAGTTCCTCCAGTCTGCCCTAGACGCTGGAGCGGGTGGACTGCGTCCACTCGATACTGGCGGAGCTCGGCCGTATCCCGATGAACTGAGCAAAGAAGCGGGACTTCTCCCGTTAGGCAAAGATATACGCCTATCACGATGATGCGACGCAGAGTGCATCCATCGCTTACGCATCCTCAGCGGGATCTTCTCCTCGTCGACGTCCATCGCGTTAAGATTAGGGGCTGTACATACAAACTCGGACATGAGCAATCATTGGCCGGGGATGAAGAGAAGAAACGGAACAGATCCGGATGGGCAATACATAGTGAACATCCACGCGAACGGAAGGGAATCTGCGCCCCGCACGGCGAAAAAAAAGCCACAAGGCAAGGACAAAGACAAGAATCACTCACTATCACTCTCCACATCCATATCCGCATACTCATTCGTCTCCTCCGTCGCCCGCCCCTTGCCTTTCCTGTCGTACGTCTTTACTCTCTTTGCAGTGGAAACCAAATTGAAGGCAGTTCATGCCGATCCTGAGCCTAGCCTAGGGACAATTTGAACTGGACGGTCCCGCAGTACCGAGAAGGTCACACATGCTAGTGCCTTCGTCCAGTGCGATATCCCGCCCACTACTTGCGACTGCTCACTCGCGCAGCAGCGCTCGATAGCATTCCTTCTTCGCGATATAAAACGTAACATGCAGCTTTCATGTTTGGTCTGTACAAATATCGAAATATTGTGGTGTTTGGAGTCTTTTCAATGCACGTGATGAAAAACGCTCATATTGCGTAGTAGGCTATGCCTAACACTCACGTATAAATGAAGGGCCGGGGATGCGCACATTGCTTTTCCGACATTTTATTGAACCGTTGCTCGATCCTACATTCATGTCCTCGTGGTCTTCAGTGGGGAGAACAGTCGACTCAAACTCAAAATATGATACGAGGGTGCCGTATCGCCACAAAGGGCACTTCAAGATCTGCACAGCCCATGCTTTGATCATCCTGCCATGGACACGAGTATAAATACCAAGTATACAACTCAAACTTTCAGTCGACTTCAAGCAGTTCACTCGCTTAGGCACATCCACCCACTTCGCCACAGAGTCATAATAAAATTTTCTTCGTAGGTGATGAAGTCGAGATTGTGCTTCATCTAATGATTTTAATCCTCGGGAAATAGCTATGTCGTTGCCCAATGCTGGAACCCAAGAGATATCAGCGAGAACGCCACGCCAGAAATTTGAAGGACACACCAGTGCTGTCTGGGGCGTCATACACTTGCCAGATGGACAGCGGATCATGACTTGTTCATCGGACGGCTCGCTTCGGGTATGGAGCTTGAAGAGCGGGTTACAGATAGGAGAAAACTGGGAGGACGGGAAAAGCCCAATGACAGCCTTAGCATTGTCTCCGGACGGGAAGACAGTGGCAAGCGGGAGTGAAGACGGTATAGTGAGATTGTGGGACATTGACACAGGGAATGTGATTGCCAAATGGACGGGTCACAGCAAGACGGTGTTGTCTGTCTGCTGGAATCGAGATGGTCAGCGAGTGTTGAGTGGATCCACTGATGGGACTGCAAGAGTGTGGGATATGGAGAGCAGAAAGACCACCCCCGGAACAATCAAGACGAGGCTCATAACCGGGAATACAGTCGTCCACTCGCCAGACGAAAATTTGATTACTACGCGTGCAGGCATCGATATCCAAATCTGGGATGCTAAGACAGGTGCACGAGTTCACGCGCTCAAAGGAGACACAGGTCTTGTGTGCTGCCTAGCCTGGGCCATAGACGGAAAGACACTGATCTCCGGATCGGCCGATCACTTAATTAGAACATGGGATACCACCACCTGGAAGCAGATTTCTGTTTTGAGGGGGCACGCCGACTGTGTCCGAGGCCTTGCAATTTCTCCGAATGGTCGTATCCTCGCAAGCGTATCATTCGACAAAACAGCGCGATTATGGAACCTCGAGAATGGCCGCCCCATCTGTTCACCCCTCCAGCATGAGACCATAGTCATATCCACGTCATTTTCGGCAGATGGAATGCTACTAGCGACTGGCTACGGGTTCTCTGCATGCACATGGGATGTTTCCGTGATTGTTAGAGAAGCTGGCCTTGACTATCTTCTGTCGGATTCAGACGTGAGCAAAAATACATTCTCTATTACTCTGTCCCACTGACAATGACTCCACTCTTTAGGCCCTACAGGTATCAGTCTCGCCACTCAGTAGAGCCGCTGAATAAATTGACCCTTCCTTCTTGTAGCACAGAGAGTCAGGTTTAGATGTACGCCGTTCGTCTCTATGTTGCTTCACTACATTGACGTTTTATTATAGGCCCATGCCACACGGCGTAGCAGATTACCACAAGGATTTTTGGATGATACAGGGCGACGTGTTCATGTATGTCACCATCGTCTCAATCTACGAGCGACTTGCCCTAATATATGTGTTTGCAGTCTTATTCGACTCGACTGCCTCCACGATCTTTCACTCATAATCTCCATCTCACCGCACATCCATCTTCGACACATCCGCTACTCGACCGCTTTCCCTCGCATTTTCGTTCCCCTACCGCTTCTCGAGATGCTACAGCCCATACTCGAGCCAAAATCCGCTTTCCAAATTGGACCCGCGCCCTTGTCTCTTATCGTGATCAAGCAGATATTGAACAGCCTCCACCAGAAGTTGAGGTCCCGTGTACACGAGGCCTACATGTACGTGTCTTCCTTTCCGATCCCTACGGTCGCCTAATGTTTCATAGAGGAACATCATGACGAGAAGAAAATCAAAGAAGCGTCTCCTCGTCCCCAACAACATTATGACTATTAACGTTACCCCTTTGCATAGTGGCATTGCCCAATCCAGTATAACAGCACAAGACCAGCCGTCATCGTCTCAGTCACAGGTTCTGCCTCCTGCTGCTATCCCCTTATCTGCCACAGAAACGCCCTTGGCCTCTGATATCATGATAAAACAGGCTGGATGCTGGACTCGCTTCCTACTCTCCCTTTGTTGTATCCCTGTCGAGCACACCGTCGATTCTCATTAGCTCGCTGTCGTGACTCGCCACTTCAAAACGCCCCGTAGCCGTGATGATCGCGAAGGAGCTGAGAAACCAACCCATTCAAGACCCTTTGTACATCCCCATCTCAAGCATGGACGACTAGATCCTTTTACTAAATTCAGAAAGTATTCTCAGTAATTGGCCTAGTCTGTCCAATACGATGCGCTCGCTTTTAATTCCGTTTAATGGCAGGTTATCAAACCTAGTATGTCTTCTGAGCTTTATAGCCTGTGCCTTGACAGCTGGGTGCCAAATAGCCTCATAGAAGATGACTTGGGACGCAGATATCAAATTCCTTTGGATCCGGTATTGTGCTGATGAGAACATGCTTACAAACCACGAGCATCAAGCTTCAACTCTATCAAGAAACAACGGAACGTATCGGATGACTCAAAAGTCATGACGCATTGCTCTCGCCAGGTTGAGACAAATCTGTTGTATATCGGAGGTACTTGATCTCGATCAATGAGGATCCCTCTGTGATATGGGCAAGAGTGAGTGGAGAATATGAGGAATTTTTCCTCTCGTGAATGCTCCAGAACCTAGAAGGGCCATGAGTTACAGGATGGTGCCAAGCATGCGTATTGACCTCGGATATGATGAAGTTCAGCTTTGTGAAAAAAGATGGCCCAATACGTATTCCTGACAACGGCGACGAGTCAGGTAGATCGGATTTCAAAAACAGCGTGCTGGCCCAACTTGCGGCAAACAAAGGTGTCAACGTCAACGTCGGGCATCTCCTCCATCTGAGACACTTTATCTTTTTTCCCTCAAGACCTCCAGTTCGTCTTTAACCTCGGACACCATCTTCTTCTTCTGCGCAGCATGCGTGACATCATGATGGAGCTGTGCAGATTGTTTCTCGCATCGTAGTCGTTCACTCATGTCTAATGCCTTACCCTCCTCAGCTAGATGGCTCGCTTCGAGTATGGAACTTGAAGACCGGGTTACAGATAGATGAAAACTGGGAGGACGGGAAAGGCCCAGTGAACACCATAGCATTGTCTCCGAACGGGAAGACAGTGGCGAGCGGGAGTGATGACGGTGTAGTGAGATTGTGGGACATTGACACAGGGAATGACATTGCCAGGTGGACCGGTCACAGCCGCAGCGTATTTTCTGTCTGCTGGAGTCGAGATGGTCAACGAGTGTTGAGTGGATCCACTGATATGACTGCAATATTGTGGGATAAGAAGAGCGGAAAGACCATTCTCGAACCGGTCAACACAGGGCCCATAGCCGAGTATACAGTCGTGGATATGGAGGATCTGCCACAGAAAGGCCCTTGGCCTCTGATATCATGATAAGACAGGCTGGATGCTGGACTCGCTTCCTACTCTCCCTTTGTTGTATCTCTGTTGAGAACACCGTCGACTCTCATTAACTCGCCGTCGTGACTCGCGACTTCACATACTAGTTCATGCTATGTAGCTACTGTGCTGCTGTCTCATATCAGCACGGTAGTTTACGACGTTACCGATACCACCATTCTGCATCCATTATCGTCGAATCCCAGTTGTTAGGTTCCGCCTTGTACTGACCTCTTCCTCATCTTCCTCGTGACGAATCAACGAGTGCAAGACTTCCGCTTCCCTGATTGTGATCTCTTCAACTCGAGTAGCATACGGCTGATGCGCATCTTCTGAAGCTAGATAAGGATAATATTATCTGTACGAGAAATATGCGAGGAGGCCAAGTACGGATCCAGTAACAACATCTTCCCGGTGCTCTAAACAACAAAAATGAGCATGCAACAGGTCTGCGGGAAAACAGCACTTTACTGCGGTAGTCCATAATCCGTGAATTTGCGGAAATTGCTACGAAAGCGGCAACCGCAAGAGGGTGATAGAGATCCATGCTTTGGTGGCAGTGGAGGTAGCTCGGCTTCACATCGCCGCCCATCGTGCACAAGTGGATCCTCCGGCATGCGGTCCACTGCGTTCTGTTGAGCAGAAGGAGCTATAGGTTCATCCTTCATCGTCAGCCGCGCTTCGTCGTCCATCAACACATCGTGCACCTCTTTCGCATCTGTCACGTTCGCTTTCTTCGCAAGAACGTCACACCTCAAATCAATCCCATCACAATCTGTTTCCTTCCGCTCAACCGCTCACCCATCTGCACAATCATGCAGCCCATCGTCATCCACATGCATCTCCTTGTCCCCACTCTCCTCATGCAATCCCACCCCGCGCTCCTTTGCTACCATCTCCTCCCGCTGTCTCTTCTTGCGCAGCGCAAAGTCCTTCAGAGACACCTTGGAGCAGGAGGCGGTGATGATTCGCGTGTGGGTTCGCGCGATGGAGCTGGGGATGCGGTTGTCTCTGACGTCTGTGCGAGTGACATATTGCTTGGTACTGGAGAGGCTGTCTGAACCTGGGGAGAAGTGCTGTCAACTGTCCACCATTGACGGGTACCACGCTCCTAGCGGACGGTGGCACCTCATCAGGCATCGGTGATATAGCCTTGTCATTTTCGCACACATCAGGAAGCAACGTAAACTCTCGCCGATTGTGTTGGTGAAAAGTGGGCGCCTTCAAAGACGGCTGCCCCTGCAACACAACTGGCGATGCAAATAGTACGCTGCGGCCGGGTGGCAAATAGCCATGTATTTGGTGATCGTGGAGGGTATACAACGACCTGCGTACTCGATGTATCAGAGTTCGGAGGGTACTTATTGGTCGACTTGTATGACGGAGAAGATGACAGTGCCGAACGCCTTAACGAGTTCGGCGCAGGCATACCAAAGAGCGATGGTGACCCCGAGCGCATATCTGGCGGAACAGGCGACAGGAGAGGTAATTTTGAGAATGTTGCTGAGGGCGAAGATGCGAACGCGATAGAGGAAATTGTGGTGGGGTCGAGTGCAGCAGGTATCGGTGGAGGTGGCATTTGATGAACGTCTGGTTAGGGATGGTTGGGAATGGTTAGATAATGGGCATAGAAGTACGTGAAGAGATAAATAAAACTTACCAGAGCTTGGCCATATCCCGATGGGCTGAGCAAAGAAGCAGGACTTCTCCCGTTAGGCAAAGACACACGCCTATCACGATGATGCGACGTAGAGTACATCCATCGCTTACGCATCCTCGGTGGGATCTTCTCCTCGTCGATGTCCATCGCGTTGAGATTTAGGGGCTGTACATACAAACGCGGACATGAACAATCATTGGCCGGGGATGAACAGAATAAACAGAACAGATCCAGATGCGCAATACATAATGAACATGCACGCGAATGAAAGAGAAATATCCGCGCCGCATGACGAAAAAAAAAACCACAAAGCAAAGACAAAGACAAGAACCACTCACCATCACCTTTCACATCCACGTCCGCATCCTCATTCGTCTCCTCCGTTGCCTGCCCCTTACCTTTCCTGTCGTACGTCTTTACTCTTGCCACAGTGGAAACCGAATAGAAGGCAGTCCGTGCCGATCCTATGCTTAGGCGACAATTTGAACTGGACGGTACCGCAGTACCGAGACTTGAAGCCCACGCGTCAGATCCTAACCAGTGACTCTTGTAAATTCTTGTCGCAATCCTGGGTTGGGGCTAGTGCCTTCGTCCAGTGCGATATATCCCGCCCATTGCTTGTGACTTCACTCGGTATAAAACGCAAAACGCAGCCCCCATGTTTGGTCTGTACAAATATCGAAATTGGAGTCTTTTCAATTACAACGTGATGAAAAGAATAAATAAGCATACTCCCGTTCCATACTGTACATGTGTTGCAAAACTGCAATAATTACCATTACGAAGTAGGCTATGCCTAACGCTCACGTATAAATGAACGGCCAGGGATGCGCACATTGCTTTTCCGACATTTTATTGAACCGTTGCTTGATTCTACATTCATGTCCTCGCGTTCGGGGAGAACAGTCGACTCAAACTCAAAATATGATACGAGGATGCTGTATCGCCACAAGGGGCGCTTCAAGTTATGCACAGCCTATGCTTTGATCATCCTGTGGACACGGTATAGGTACTGGTAGACAACTCAAACTTTCCGTCGACTTGAAGTAGTTCACTCGCTTAGGCACATCCACCTACTTCGCCATAGAGTCGTGATAAAATATTTCTTCGTGAGTGATGTAGTTGAGACCGTGCTGCATCTAATGATCGTAATTCTCAGGTAATAGCTATGTCGTTGCCCGACGCTGGGACCCAAGAGATATCAGCGAGAACGCCGTGCCAGAAATTCGAAGGACACACCAGTTCTGTCTGGGACGTCATACACTTGCCAGGTGGACAGCGGATCATGACTTGTTCATCAGACGGATCGCTTCGAGTATGGAACTTGAAGAACGGGTTACAGATAGGAGAAAACTGGGAGGACGGGAAAAGTCCAGTGAGCACCATAACATTGTCTCCGGATGGGAAGACAGTGGCAAGCGGGAGTGATGATGGCGTAGTGAGATTGTGGGACATTGACACAGGGGATGTGATTGCGAATTGGAACGGCCACAGCGGCAGAGTGTGGTCTGTCTGCTGGAGTCGAGATGGTCAGCGAGTGTTGAGTGGATCCGCTGATGGGACTGCAAGAGTGTGGGATATAGAGAGTGGTAAGACCATTCTCGGACCAATCAACATAGGACCCATAGCTGGGCATGCAGCCGTCTACTCGCCAGACGAAATTTTGATTGCTGCAGGTGGAAGCAACGATATCGGAATCTGGGATGCTAAGACAAGCGAACGAGTTACCGCGCTCAAAGGGCATACAAATGATGTGTGGTGCCTACTCTGGACCCCGGACGGAAAGACACTGATATCCGGGTCAACCGATCACTCAATTAGAACATGGGATACCACCACCTGGAAGCCGATTTCTGTTTTGAGGGGGCACACCAACTTTGTCCGAGGCCTTGCGATTTCTCCGAATAGTCGTATCCTCGCAAGCGCATCATTTGACAAAACAGCGCGATTATGGGACCTCGAGAATGGCCGGCCCATCTGCCCACCCCTCCAGCATGAAACCTTAGTCACATCCATGTCATTTTCGGCATGTGGAATGATACTAGCGACTGCCTGCGTCCGCGGGGTCTCTGCATGCACATGGGATGTTTCCGTGATTTTTAGAGAAGCTGGCCTTGACTATCTTCTGTCGGATTCAGACGTGAGCAAAAATACATTCTGCATTACTCCATCCCACTGACAGCGACTCCACTCTTTAGGCCCCACAGGTATCCAGTCTTGCCACTCAGTAGAGCCGCTGAATGAATTAACCCTTCCTTCTCGTAGCACAGAGAGTCAGGTTTAGATGTACGCCGTTCGTCTCTATGTTGCCTCATTACATTGACGTTCTATTATAGGCTCATGCCACGCGGCGTCGCAGGTTTCCAGAAGGATTTCTCGATCATACAGGGCGAGGTGTTCATGTATGTCGCCACCATCTCAATCTACGAGTGAATTGTCCTAATATATATATTTTCAGTCTGTTTCGACTCAACTCCATCCACGCTCTTCCACTCATAATCTCCATTTCACTGCACATCCATCTTCGACACATCCGCTACTCGACCGCTTTTCCTCGCTTTTTCGTTCCCATGCCGCTGCTCGAGATGCTACAGCCCATACTCGAGCCAAAATCCGCTTTCCCAATTGGGCCCACGCCCTTGTCTCTCGTTGGGATCAAACAGATATTGAAAAGCCTCTACCAGAAGTTGAGGTCCCGTATACTAAAGGCCTGCCTGTACGTATTTTCTTTTCCGATCCTTACTGTCATCTAATGTCTCATAGAGGAACGTCCCGACGAGAAGAAAATCAAAGAAGAATCTCCCCGTCCCCAACAACATTATGACTGTTGATGTTACCCCTTTGAATAGCGGCGTTGCCCAATCCAGTATAGCAGCACAAGACCAGCCGTCATCGTCTCAGCCACAGGGTTTGCCTGCTGCTGCTATCCCCACATCTGCCACAGAAACACTCGCGGCTTCTGATGTCATGATAAGACGGGCTGGATGTTGGACTCGCTTCCGACTCTCCCTTTGTTGTATCTCTGTTGAGAACACCTTCGATTTTCATTAACTCGCTGTCTTGACTCGCCACTTCACATTCATCTAGTTCATGCTATCTAGCTACTGCGCGGCTTTCCCTGCTCGGATCACCTCGATTTAAATGCCTACGGCTTTCTTGGAGAGACTGAATATGCTGTGTATGCGTTGAATATTAGGCAATGACCCTGTTCTTCGTGTGCGACCCATTCCAGCCTTGATTATTATTGCAAAGTAGGCCATATCTATCGCTCACATATAAATGAAGGGCTGAGGAGTCTGGCGCACATACTATCGTTAGACACGTAATGCACAATGGATCATCATGGGTAGTGCACAATGCACTTTAGAGCTCAGGATTCTACATATTAATATTTGATTCGGAACAGCTGGAGAACAACCATTAGCGTCTATTCAATGAGTCTACAGGATGGAAAATTTAAAATCGACACTGTGGAGCCTTCCCGAGATGCAACGTTGTACGAGTGATCCAAATTGAATGAGTGATTTGGGACACTAAAATGAAGATCCACTCAGATCCCATAACCTTATTGTCACGGAAACTTCAAGTGACATAAAATACACCATTCCTCGTCTACTCCAGGTATTTCGGTATTGGTAGAACAGCACTGCAGTACTAGACTAATAGTGTGCTATTCACGATTCATCGGTGCAGCGTGACAGTCGGACCAAATCACTGATCAGGCAATCACACTGTCGGATCTCGGCTTAAATTTGATTTTGAGCGCACGTCGACGGCTTTCCACAATACCAACTGTTTTGCAAACTGCAATAATTACTGCTGCGAAGCAGGCTATGCCTATCGCTCACCTATCAATGAAGAGCCGGGGATGGACATGATAGGTACTATCGTTAGACGGGAAATGCACAATTTACACTCATCGCTCAATAACATCACAACAATAACACATATTCAAATCGGATCTACTCTGTTGTATACTTTAGGTCGCTGTCGACTAGGCCAAAGAAGAATTTTATGATTTTGTTGCGAGTTCGTCGGAAGCAGCAGAAGTTGGGGTGTCAAAAATGCAAATGCACAATTTCGTCACGCTATGTCACGCACGGCACCTCGGCTGATACACAATGGCATTCAAAGTCCGAATACAATCAAAGTGAATGAACAGCGCTCAACGATGTGCGGACAGCTCAAAATCAGATTTAAGCGGAGACTCAACGAAGCCGACAGTGTGGTTCCCTGATTTGGCCCAACTGTCACGCTGCATCCATGAATCGTGAATAGCACACCGCAGCGCTGTTCTATCAGTACGGAAACACCTGTAGTAGATGTGGAATGGTTCATTTTATATTATTTGAAGTCTCTGTGATGATAGCTTTATGGGATCTGAGTCGATCTTGATTTTAGTGTCCAAAATCACTCATTTTTGGGACACTAGCACAACATTTCATCTCGGGAAGGCTCCACAGTATCGATTTTAAAATTTCAACTTTATAGACTCATGGAATAGACATTAAAGCTTGTTCTCCAGCTGTTCCGAGTCAACTATATGTAGAATCCTGAGCTCTGAAGTGCATTGTGCACGACCCATCCATTGTGCATCACGTGTCGAACGATAGTACTGGTGAGACAACTCAAACTTTCAGTCGACTTCAAGCAGTACACTCGCTTAGGCACATCCACCCACTTCGCCGTAGAGTTGTGATAAGATATTTCTTCGTAGGTGATGTAGTTGAGACCTTGCTGCATCTAATGATCGTAATCCTCAGGCTATGTCGTTGCCCGATGCTGGAACCCGAGAGATATCAACGAGAATGCCTCGCCAGAAATTTGAAGGACATACCGATTCTGTCTGGGGCGTCGTACACTTGCCAGGTGGACAGCGGATCATGACTGGTTCAGCAGACGGCTCGCTTCGAGTATGGAACTTGAGGAGCGGGTTACAGATAGGAGAAAACTGGGAGGACGGGAAAAGCCTAGTGACCGCCATGGCATTGTCTCCGGACGGGAAGACAGTGGCAAGCGGGAGTGATGACGGTGTAGTGAGATTGTGGGAGATTGACACGGGGAATGTGATTGCGAAATGGAACGGTCACAGCAGCATGGTGTGGTCTATCTGCTGGAATCGAGATGGTCAGCGAGTGTTGAGTGGATCCGCTGATAGGACTGCAAGAGTGTGGGATATGGAGAGCGGAAAGACCATCCTCGAACCAATCAACACAGGGCCCATACTTGGGCATGCAGTCATCTACTCGCCAAACGGAAATTTGATTGCTACGGGTGGAAACAGCGATATCGATATCTGGGATGCTAAGACGGGCGAACGAGTTAGCGCGCTCAAAGGGCACACAAAGGATGTGTGGTGCCTAGCCTGGGCCGTGGACGAAAAGACACTGATATCCGGGTCAACCGATCACTCAATTAGAACATGGGATACCACCACCTGGAAGCAGATTTCTGTTTTGACGGGGCACACCGACTATGTCCAAGGCCTTGCAATTTCTCCAAATGGTCGTATCCTCGCAAGCGCATCATTTGACAAAACAGCGCGATTATGGAACCTCGAGAATGGCCGCCCTATCTGTTCACCCCTCCAATATGAAACCTTAGTTACATCCACGTCATTTTCGGTAGATGGAATGCTACTAGCGACTGGCTGCGGCCTCCGAGCCAGTTTCTCTGCATGCACATGGGATGTTTCTGTGATTGTTAGAGAAGCTGGCCTTGACTATCTTCTGTCGGATTCAGACGTGAGCAAAAATATATTCTCTATCACTCCGTCACACTGACAATGACTCCATTCTTTAGGCCCTACAGGTAGCAGTCTCGCCACTCAGTAGTGCCGCTGAATGAATTAACCCTTTCTTCTCGTAGCACGGAGAGTCAGGTTTAGATGTACGCCTTTCGTCTCTATGTTGCCTCACTACAGTGACGTTTCATTATAGGCCCATGCCGCGCGGCGTCGCAGATTACCACAAGGATTTCTCGATGATTCAGGGCAACGTGTTCATGTATGTCGCCATCATCTCAATCTACGGGCGACTTGTCCTAATATATATGTTTTCAGTCTTATTCGACTCGACTCCCTCCACGCCTTTCCACTCATCTCCATTTCACTGCACATCCATCTTCGACACATGCGCTACTCGACCGTTTTCCCTCCCTTTTTCGTTCCCATGCCGCTGCTCGAGATGCTACAACCCATACTCGAGCCAAAATCCGATTTCCCAATTGGACCCGCGCCCTTGTCTCTCGTTGGGATCAAAGAGGTATTGAACAGCCTCCAGCAGAAGTCGAGGTGCCGTGTACACGAGGCCTACATGTACGTGTTTTCTTTTTCGATCCTTACGGTCATCTAATGTCTCATAGAGGAACGTCACGACGAGAAGAAAATCGAAGAAGCATCTCCCCGTCCCCAACAACATTATGACTATTAATGTCACCCCCTTAAATAGTGGTGTTCCACAATCCAGTGTAGCATCACAGTACCAGCCGTCATCGTCTCAGCTACAGGTTCTACCCACTGCTGCTATCCATACATCTACCATAGAAACACCCATGGCCTCTGATGTCATGATAAGACGGGCAGGATGCTGGACTCGCTTCCGACTCTCCTTTTGTTGTATTTCTGTCGAGAACACTGTCGATTCTCATTGACTCGCAGTCGTGACTCACGATTCCACATTCGTGTAATTCATGCTATCTAGCTACTGCACTGCTGTCTCGTATCCGTACGCCTTAGTGTAGGTAACGACGTTACCGATACCACCATTCTGCACGCATTGTCGTCGAATCCCAATTTTTGGATTCCGCCTTGTACCGACCTCTTCCTCATCTTCCTCGTGATGAATCAACGGGTGCATGACTTCTAGTTCCCCGATTGTGATCTCTTCGAACCGAGTAGCATACGGCTTATGCGCATCTTCTGACGCTAGGTGAGGATAATATTGTCTGTATGAGAAATATGCGAGGAGGCCAAGTATGGATCCAACCACAACATCTTGCCAGTGGTCTAAACAACAAAAATGAGCGCGCCAAAGATCTGCGGGAAAGTAGGCTCTTACGGCGGTAGTCCATAGTGCGTGAAATTGCTACGAATGCGGCACCCGCAAGAGGGGTAATAGAGACCCATACTTTACCCTGAAAAACGCGTAGTCAACACATGAAGAACTTTCTGCCGAGTAAGTGATAACTCACAGCGTGCCCTCGGTTGTCAAATAAATGCAGTTTACCAGCCAGGTAGAAGGTAAGGAATCCAAGACCTGCAAAAGACGCTACACACTCATAAGATCGGTAACATAATAAGGACAAAGGTGCTTGGCATACCGCTGGAGTGTCCGCTGGGGAAGCTTCTCCATCCATCTTCGAGTATCTTTGATACCGTCTGCGTACATATGTCTGAGATGAAGAGTCCAAAAGAGGGTCTTCAGAGTCCGGTGCGGGCTGGTAGCGTGAGGTCAAATCTATTATATGTTTCAGATATGTGAAGTAGACCAAAATGCATGATTTACCCGGGCGAGGTTGTCCAACAGTGACTTTAACTAATTGTGTGATGGTCCCAGTCATCGATACCGAGAGCAGTACTGCAACATCATCAATTGGCAAAACGGAAAGTCACCGCCAGTCGCCAGCTTTGTTATTTCAGTAAGCCAGTTCTATAGTTCATCCAACCGTCAGATATAGCCCAGCATTAAGGGATTACTCCACACAGGTCCAAAAGCGCGACATCATCAATCTTATAGAAGTGCAGTGAGCAAGAAAACGTGACATGGAACTCGAAAGGGGAAGGCTGTTTCGCGCTGACCCGGGAGCAGACAGCGCAGAGTTTTGCCGAAGTTTCCGACACAACCTTCGATCTCCAGGCCTCTTTCTCCTGTAAGGAGAGTGACACTGTGCGCGCGGCTGTTGGGGGTATAAGACGGTGGATGTACCGGTCGACTGCTTATTCTCAGCGCACGAGGTCCATTGGGCAAGGGGCGCGAGAACCCGTTTGAGGATGGAGTGCTGGTGCTGGTACTTTTGCTGGTACTTGACAGAGGTGTTCTGATTGTAGGAAGTGGAGTTGGAGCACGCCAAGAAGTTGACGATGACGACGCATGGGCAACATTGGGTGGTAAGGGATGCGAGGTTTGGAATGAGCGGGGCTGTGTTGGGGGAGTATAAGAACGGGGAAAGAAATGGGATGGTTTGGACGGGAGGAGCTGGTGATCCCCCTGTGCGAGGGCTGAGAAGACGACCATAGGAAGCGGAAGCGGAAGGAGGTAGGGACCACGTATATGTTCGGGGTGGTGACGCTTTTCTATCTGTACCGGACGGTGATGTCCTATCATTGGCCTCTATCGGCGTTCTCAGTATCGAAGCCTCTAGTATATCACTTTTAGCTTTGAAAGAAGTGAAATCGGTGAGTTGGCCGTTGGACTGAGCTTTGTCCACGCTATTAACAATTTTCACAGAGACGATGGGGGATCTCGGTGGCAGTGGAGGTAGCTCGAGTTCACATCGCCGGCGATCGTCCGCAAGTGGATCCTCCGGCATGTGGTCGACTGTGCTCTAATACTATGTCGTTGGCTAACGCTAGAACCCAAGAGTTATCAACGAGAACGCCGTGCCAGGAATTTGAAGGACACACCAGTTCTGTCTGGGATGTCAAACACTTGCCAGGTGGACAGCGGATAATGACTTGTTCATCAGACGGCTCGCTTCGAGTATGGAACTTGAAGAGCGGGTTACAGACAGGAGAAAACTGGGAGGACGGGAGAAGCCCAGTGAGCGCCATAGGCATTGTCTCCGGACGGGAAGACAGTTGCAAGCGGGAGTCAGGACGGCGTAGTGAGATTGTGGAACATTGACGCAGAGAATGTGATTGTATTACAATCCCAATATTTTCATGCATGAATGGGACAGTATCGCCTGCAAAACCTTTGCGTTGTCCTTCCTGGCAGCTACTACCTCCTTAAGCTTCTTCGTGAAGCCCTCCTGTACATTGATCAAAAAGGCAAAGCACTTGACCCCAGGTCTTCGTTGCTGTCGTTGAAAATAGGCAAGAATCGAAACTGGTAATCGTAAAAGGGGGCGCTTCAAAAGGTAGAGCCACGGAGGGCATAATAAGGTAAGCTGTCTGTCCCGGGACCCATGGAAATTCAAGGGTCGAGATAGGCGTAGTCGAACAAGGTCTTCGGAAAACAGCTCTGTGGTTGCATCCATTGTGCCAGATCCTGACTTGAAACAGAAGTAAGAATGATTTAGTCTGACCATGCGGATGAAGCAATCGAGGCCCCAGATTACAAACGAGGGCCATATCCAGAAGAAATTACCGGATTTCCACAATTCAGTGATAAACTTGTTTGCATCAATGTGCCCCTACTCTTAATGTGACGTATGGTAATCGTCACGACCAGGAATATTCTGAGGTATGTCAGTCAAAAAGTCATTCAGTGCATAAAGATTGTATACCCACAGTACCGCAATGAAGTGAGTGAAGAAGACCTCGTAGGCTTCCGAACGAATAGGCCGCAGTGACACTATGATCAGAACAAAGAAAGCCGCCATAGCAACCGTGCCTCAGCGAACCCACGACAAACCCGTCAGAAAAGCACAAGTGAAAATCGAAGGCCATACAACGGATTGCCAGATGCTAAGCTCGCCGCATGCAAGCAAAGCAGCATAAAGCATGTCCTAGCCATCATTCCATGAATATAATTGACCTTGGCCCGACGAGTGAGCCTCCGAGAAGTATAATAATGATGAGTATACATTATCTTAGCTAACATTATGGCTGTGACAACTGAAGCACAAAACTCAGTGAGACATTGAATCGATAGTCATTTACGTACAGGACACGATATTGTTCTTTGTGCCGAGGGCCGTGACGAGTGGAATCTGACTAGCTGCAATCGGGGCAGCACGGCTATCCAAATTCCCAGTAGGTAATATCGAGCCTCTGACCCTCAAGAGAGGTAGCTGCATTTTGTAGTAGTGAATATTTCGTCAAGTACGACCGTGCACAATTATTTTTACTCATTATTAATGAAGGCGTACGTCAGCAGAATGGCGACGTATCCCATAGCGATAAAAACCTCTGCCACGTTGAGGGTGTCGGATTATCCTCTTTCGAGCGTCCACCGGAAGGCAATGATACAGTAGATGCTCATGAACGTAAGCGGAATACGACGAGGGAAATTTTATAATGGACATGACTGCTGCTGACTGTTTCTCCATCAGACTCATGTTGTGGGTGCCTGGCAAACTTGGAGTACAGGGACGAACCCCACTGGAAGCAACCGGAAAAGAAACACTGCGAGAGCGCACTACTCTTGCTTCGGATAGCCTATATCCCTGTCCATGAGCAAGGTGATGTCAGCTTCTGATAAGGAAGACATCCTGTATGGGATAAAGGGAATGACCGAGACAAGGCCCCCTTGCATTTATCTTGCACTGGAAAACGATGATGCAAACACGACCGGTTCGTGCTTGTTGGTGCCACCGTGCCGGATTGATTGCGTGATCGCCGAAAGAATGAAAGAATTATCACGGATATGTTCCAATAGTCCCCAATCAAGGGAAATACTCAGTGGTCCATCATGCATCATGGGGTAGCAGTCGTGAAATTCCAAACAAATTTCGCTTGCAACGAAAATGAGCTGTTTATCAGATCCACGGTCGACCTTGGCTGCACGTGATGGAAAATGTCACGTGACTCGTTCGAGTTTCCCAGTCAAGACAAACGTTGCTTTTGTCAGCCATGACGCGTGACGATCGACGTTGTCCGGTGCTTGCTCGATACCTATGCAGTCTGACTTCCTTAAATTTAACTGCCTTGTCTTGGGCGATGAAAGCATACATATCTTCGAAATCAAGATTGCCCCCACAGAGAGTGTCAGCGCCCTCAGAGAGTTGATCAAGGAAGCGAAGAAACCACAATTTGACGACATCCCAGCTGACTGTCTTTATCTATGGAAGGTGAGTGACGCGATGCCTGCGATTGGATGTTGATAATCTGATACTTTGGAAGGTCGACCTGCCTGTTGATGAGGCGCTCGAGCACACTCTTGGGAGTCTTACACTTGACCGAAAGCAATGCTTATCACCTGTGCTTGAAATGCTTAATGTCCATAATCCGCCTATGCGTAAGCACCTACATATTGTTGTCGAATTTCCATCTACCAGTAGGTGGTCTGTCAATTTAGCCACCTTTCCTCCATACTGAACAGCATCTTTGCCCAATCCTTAGCTCCTATGGTGCCACACATTCCACCTCTTCAACGACGATTCTCGTATTTCAAAACGGACATAGGTTCTCCATCAGCTGGTGCAACACCGAACACATTTAATGAAACGCAGCTTAAGCAAGTGTACCTTTACAATCGACCCCCTGATGCCGTGCATCATGTTCCAGTCACTCTTCTCGACCCTATCTTGGCCGGGTTCGTGGACGATTGTCACAACCGTCTACCGACTGCAGACGATGATAACTTTGTTCGGCAGCTTTCGAATGAGATGTGCTCCTTCTATCCCAATGAGCCCTCGCGGATGCATAGATTTAGGGAAGTGCTCTCTGACTATGGTATTAAGCTCAACACTTCTATTGCTGGCTCGACGAAATGTACAACAGATGGTCATTTGTTCTCATCCAAGCGAGATATCGTGATTGTTATATCGGCGGGGAAGAACGAGATCGGAAGCGATGGTGCCGAGCCATTTGCTCAGGCATTGTTGTACTACCGCAACTTAATCTATGGCCGCAGGCACGATATCTTGAAATTTCGAACGCTCTTTCCTTGCCTAAATATCATTGTCTTCGGTAATTGTATCAATTTATCTATCTCTAGAGTCCCTTATTGACCACAGCTAGGCGCATGTATTGGAATTATTGGCTCTGTTGTCACTGATCGAGTCCAAGCTGATGTCTTGGTCCCAATTATTCCGCTGTTTTGGCATTGGACGGATCTCCCTATGCAAGCAATGGCCGCTCGTACTTTTGGAGCTCTCAAAGTTGCCATCGGAAAACTGGAAGAGCTGTACAGCCGTCCAATTCCGCTTCTCGAGCTCAGGGATTCATTTCTAGATTGTCCATATCCTCTGAGCTATACCGATTGGACGGGTCACATCCATGCATTCAAATACGATGTGATCCAGCCCCTAATGGGGCAACGACTCATCTTCTTCGGGGAAACTGACAATGATGCATGTCGGAAGAGGATATGCATGAAGTTTGTGAGGCATTACTCGCCCCCGGCGCACAAGTTCTGCGCTAGCAAGGGACATGCCCCAAAACTTATTGCCTACAACCCTTTACTCGGCGGCTGGAACATGGTGGTTATGGATGTTTTTGACATCGATGATATTTGCTATCCACAACGACGGCCTGGTTCATATCAACGACTCAGCGGGATGGCTATTTCGAAACGCCAGTCACTGGAGGGGAGCATTATCTCTTTGGTCAGCGAGTTACACAATCATGAGGGCGGTTACGTTCATGGTGACCTTCGTGATAACAACTTCTTCGTGCGAAATGACGAGGAACACTTCATGCTGCTTGACTTTGATTGGGCCGGTCCGATTTATAGGACCCGTTATCCCATGTACGTCAATCGACAGGATATTCGTCGTCCTGAAGGTGCGCAGGATTGGGAGGAGATTACGGTGCAGCATGACTTAGATATGCTGAAATACATATTTCATCCTACGCAAGGTGATCTAGAAGAGAATACCCAAGAAGGACCGACCGCAAAGCGCCCTCGTCTATCGTCTTCTATAATCTATTCCTATCGAAAGTTCGCCAATGGATGTTTAATTTATGCCAATTCATAGATGTTTGTACTTACCGCCGAACGACATCACAATAACAATGTTGAAAGATCATTGGTACAGGACTACACCGAGTAAGCTTACATAGTACGTTTGTCGCAATTACAAGTTACTTTTGTTTGTTCGAAGTTCGAACACCTCAATCTTCGACTCGTGAGACTGAGGTGAGATACATTCATTTACATAACAATCCGCCCCCAACATTCATTGGTCAACCAGCCTCAGTTATCTTTCTGTGTCACTGTGATGGACGCAGCCATATTCGAAGCTTGAAAATGGAAGAAGTTGAAAAACAAATCTCGTACTCATGATCTCCTGCATGCAAATCGGCTCTCTGAACTACGAACTCTTGTTCGGAAGAGATCATTGCCCTTCGATCGACTAGCTGAGGAAGGTATGGCATTGGACGTGAGTGAACGACTACGATGCGAGAAACAATCTGTACAGCTCCATGATGTCACGAATATTGCATGCTGCCATGTCGAATCTGTCACAATTTACAAAGCAAGAGCTTAATCACGTAGATATATGATTTATCCACTCACACGTCGATGCATCACGATGATCAAGAGCGCGTCCTTTCGTCTAGTTCATGCTATGTACTACTAGTAGCTACTGCGAGGCTTTCACCACTCCCCTCAATTCAAACAACCACGGAGATTGAATATGTTCTTCGTGTGCGAGATGCGCTGTTGTTTTACTCTCTGATTGTGTGGTATGAGTCATTCCAGCAATAATTACTATTGCGAAATAGGCTATGCCTATCGCTCACGCATAAATGAAGGGCCAGGGACGCGCACGTCTACGAGCTTTTCATTACATAAACCGTTTCTTGACCTTACATCGACATCCCCGCCTTGACTGCGGGGAGAACGGCCGACTCAAGTCTCAAACTCGAAACATGATACGAGGGTGCTGTATCGCCACATTGGGCGCTTCGAGATCTGCACAGCCTATGCTTTGATCATCCTGTGGACACGAGTATAACGCGCGCTCGGTATTAGTAGACAACTCAAACTTCCAGTCGACTTCAAGTAGTCCACTCGCTTAGGCACATCCACCCGCTTCGCCATAGAGTCGTGAGTAAATACTTCTTCGTAGGTGATGTAGTTGGAGACCGTGCTGCACCTAATGATCGTAATCCTCAAGAAATAGCTATGTCGTTGCCCAACGCTGCAACCCAAGAGATATCAGTGAGAACGCCGCGCCAGAAATTTCAAGCACACGCCGGTGTTATCTGGGGCGTCATACACTTGCCAGATGGACAGCGGATCATGACTTGTTCAGAAGATGGCTCGCTTCGAGTATGGAACTTGAAGAGCGGGTTACAGACAGGAGAAAACTGGGAGGACGGGAAAAGCCCATTGAACACCATAGCATTGTCTCCGGACGGGAAGACAGTGGCAAGCGGGAGTGATGACGGTGTAGTGAGATTGTGGGACATTGACACGGGGAATGTCATTGCGAAATGGACAGATCACAGCAGCACAGTGTGGTCCGTCTGCTGGAGTCGAGATGGTCAGCGAGTGTTGAGTGGATCCGCCGGTGGGACTGCGAGAGTGTGGGATATACAGAGCGGAAAGACCATTCTCGGACCAATCAACACAAGGTCCATAACTGTATATGCAGTCGTCGATTCGCCAGATGAAATTTTGATTGCTACGGGTGGAGGCAGCGATATCGACATCTGGGATGCTAAGACAGGCGAACGAGTTGGCGCACTCAAACTTGAAGGATACACAAGTCATGTGCGGTGCCTAGCCTGGACACCGGATGGAAAGACACTGATCTCTGGGTCAACCGATCACTCAATTAGAACATGGGATACCACCACCTGGAAGCAGATTTCTGTTTTGAGAGGGCACACCAACACCGTCCGAGGGCTTGCAATTTCTCCGAATGGCCGTATCCTCGCAAGTGCATCATCTGACAAAACAGCGCGATTATGGAACCTCGAGAATGGCCGCCCCATCTGTTCACCCCTCCAACATGAAACCTGGGTCTCATCCACGTCATTTTCGGCAGATGGCATGCTACTAGCGACCGGCTGCGGCAACAGCAGCAGCATCTCTGCATGCACATGGGATGTTTCTGTGATTGTTAGAGAAGCTGGCCTTGACTGTCTTCTGTCGGATTCAGACGTAAGCAAAAATACATCCTCTATTACACCGTCCCACTGACAATGACTCCACTCTTTAGGCCATACAGGTATCAGTCTCGTCACTCAGTAGAGCCGCTAAATAAATTAACTCTTCCTTCTCGTAGCACAAAGAGTCAGGTTTAGATGTAGGCCGTTCGTCTCTATGTTTCCTCACTACATTGACGTTTTATTATAGGCCCATGCCATGCGGCGTCGCAGATTACCACGAGGATTTTTAGATGATACAGGCCGACGTGTTCATGTAAGTCACCTCATCTCAGTCTACGAGCGACTTGTCCTAATCTACATATTTTCAGTCCTATTCGACTCAACTCCCTCCACGCCCTTCCACTCATAATCTCCATTTCACCGCACATCCATCTTCGACACATCCGCTCCTCGACCGCTTTCCCTCAATTTTTCGTTCCTCTACCGCTGTTCGAGATGCTACAGCCCATACTCGACCCAAAATCCGCTTTCCCAATTGGACCCGCACCCTTGTCTCTCGTCGGGATCAAACAGATATTGAACAGCCTCTACCAGAAGTTGAGGTTCCGTGTACACGAGGCCTACCTGTGCGTATTTTCTTCTCCGGTTCTTACGGTCATCTAATGTCTCATAGAGGAACGTCACGACAAGAAGAAAATCAAAGAAGAATCTCCCCATCCCGAACAACATTATGACTATTAATGTTACCCCTTCAAATAGTGGTGTTGCGCAATCCAGTACAGCAGCACAGGACCAGCCGTCATCGTCTCAGCTACAGGTTCTGCCCACTGCTGCTATCCATACATCTACCATAGAAACACCCATGGCCTCTGATGTCATGATAAGACGGGCTGGATGGTGGACTCGCTTCCGACTCTCCTTTTGTTGTATTTCTGTCGAGAACACTGTCGATTCTCATTAACTCGCTGTCGTGACTTACGATTTCACATTCGTGTAGTTCATGCTATCTAACTACTGCGCTGCTGTCTCGTATCCATACGCCACAGTGTGACGTTACCGATAACCCCATTCTACATGCATTATCGTCGAATCCCAATTTTTGGATTCCGCCTTGTACTGACCTCTTCCTCATCTTCCTCGTGATGAATCAACGGGTGCATGACTTCCAGTTCTCCGATTGTGATCTCTTCGAACCGAGTAGCATACGGCTTATGCGCATCTTCTGACGCTAGATGAGGATAATATTGTCTGTACGAGAAATATGCGAGGAGGAGGCCGAGTATGGATCCAACCACAACATCTTGCCAGTGGTCTAAACAACAAAAATGAACGTGCAACAGATCTGTGGGAAAATAGGCTCTTACGGCGATAGTCCATAGTGCGTGAAATTGCTACGAATGCGGCACCCGCAAGAGGGGTGATAGAGATCCATGCTTTGACCTGAATGACACGTAGTCAACACATGTAGAATTTTCTGCGGAGTAAGTGATAACTCACAGCGTGCCCTCGGTTGTCAAATAAATGCAGTTTACCAGCCAGGTAGAAGGTAAGGAATCCAAGACCTGCAAAAGACGCTACACACTCATAAGATCGGTGATATAAAGGGGTGAAAGGTGTCTGGCATACCGCTGGAATGTCCGCTGGGGAAGCTTCTCCATCCATCCTCGAGTATCCTCGATACTGTCTGCGTACATATGTCTGAGGTGGAGAGCCCTAAAAAAGGGTCTTCAGAGCCTACTGCAGGCTGGCAGCGCGAGATCAAATCTATTATATGTTTCAGATATATGAGGTAGACCAAAACGCATGATTTACCTGGGCGAGGTCGTCCAACAGTGACTTTAACTAATTGTGTGATGGTCCCAGTTATCGACACCGAGAGTAGTACTGCAACATCATCAGTCGGCACGTGTGTAGCTAATTATATGTAGACATACATCCTAGAGTGCTGTGGTGGAAATCCCACCATGACCGGACTGTCAGATAATTCACGAGGCACTGAATTGCAAATGGCGTGCCGAAAGAGGCGATCCGAAGACCCATTGTCTGAAACGTTGGTTAACGATGGTGTTTTCCCAGTGTTCCCCGCGTCTTACCCCAACACGTTGTTCAACAGCATAACTGGGAAGTGATGAGCGTTATCAATCGACGAACACATTTATCATCGAGCAAACTCACGGGTATAGTAATCTGACAAGAGTAAACTCGACGTGAGTGGCGGAAGGTAGCCCGAAGCCGAAGCACTCACGAAGTATCATTCAACGAGAAATGGCGCTTGAACCCAGAGACATGGCTATTGAGAACCCACAAAGTCGCCCTGCGCGGTAATCGAGTTTTCAGTTCCGAATCCCTCAGCAAACTTCATTAGCTCCAAATCCTCACCAAAGTGCACCAGATATTATCCTTGGCGACAAAAGACTATGAGCTCAAGGCGAAAACTTCATTGATAGCAAGATATCTACCAGTCTGGGGCGTATGACTTGATAAATTGCCGTAGACTTGGGTTTGGTCTGTATGGTTGGTTCATGGTGCTGATATATGACAGAACGTGGTTTGGTATCGGGACAGGGTTGAAGAAAGGGAATGAATGATATGGTCAAGGATAGGCTCGCTGAATAGGTATAGGTCCTCTCCACGGTGCAGTGTGACGGATTGTTGGATAAATAAATGGGCAATGTGGGGGCTCGTGAGGGTGAATCTCACTCACATGGACGAGTCTGACCTCGAGGCAGTGGCTCCCAGGCCCACTCAACTTCAAGTTGAACTACTCTTGGCTATCACTTGATGCGTATAACATGTGAGCACATGCCCGTCCAAAGATAGCTGAGCACTGCAGTTGAAACAACCTCTTTCCTACTAGTACTAAATACTGTTAAGGTATACCGTAGGCATTATGGCTCAGCTCATGACTCACTCTAGTCAGCTTACTTCCTAGTTGTACAATACTACCACAGCCTCTCTGGTTCCCACTCCTGACATTGTTCCAACGCATTCTTTTCGTACCTTTGAGCAGCTGAAGTTCAACTTCAATGATGATTTTACAGTGTGAGCTGGATTAGGTCAGCACTTGAGTCGTGGGCGCCAACGGCGCCAAATTGAATCAGTTTTGCCATATGCATGGACTGGTATCTTTATATACGAATTAGCAGCCTCCGAGAACTCAAAACGGAAAGTCAATGCCACTCGCCTGCTTTTATCGTTTCAGTACCCCGATGCTAGTTCGTCGAACCGCAGTCTTCAATGTTACTTATAGCCCAGCATCAAGGGTTGCTCCACACAACATCGTGTTCCTACCGATGAGTCCACAAGCGCGACATTATCAATCTTATAGAAGTGTAGTAAGCACGAAAACGTGACGTAAAACTCGAAAGGGAATTCCGGCTGTTTCGCGCTCTGGAGCAGAGTCATCTGACAGCCCAGAATCTTGTCGAAATTTCTGACATAATCTCAGATCTCCGGGCGACTCTTTCTCCTGTATAGAGAATGCCCGACAATATCCTCCTTTGAACATTGTTTGCCAGTAGTGCCTCCCGACGATCCATTCGACTTCCGCTCGAGCACACAGGGCGAAGAAAAATTCTGGGAACTCACTTCCTTCTTAATAAATCTCCTGCGGTACTTGCGGAAGGGACACAAGGAATTGAGATGGAAGTATCGAGCAGAAGCTACCTGGTGCGCTGTCTGGCAGATGACCGCAATAGATCAGGAAGTCTTTCTCGTGTGAAGCGATTCTCACTGTCTTACTCCTAAGTTCTGACTGAAGATCCAGCATAGACATTGCATACAAAGATAAGGGGAAGAAATGGTACTAAGATTGGGTATCTCCTACTATGAAACGTACGGCGAGCGTAATCAGTCGCGTGAAAATATGGACCTCTCTTGCTGCCCAGATGAACCACAACATAGACACAGTCACAACCACGGACCCACTGACAATCGATGCCAGCATCACCATCGTCGTAGACTTGAAAACATTGTATAGAAATGCGATTGCAAAGAAGATCATCCTAGTCAAGAGCCATACGATTATTAGTCTCGCCAGCCAGTGGTCAGAAAGTTCGCTGGACCCACCCCCACATGAGCATTGCGTAAGGAAGACTGTGGACCGTGGCAATAGCTCTCATCCCAAAAAACGTCCCCGCCATTTTGGACAGGAGCTGTGTCTGATATAACAAGTTAGCATTACACGCAGATGCACGTTAAAAACGTACCGCTCCCTCCGCTGATTCAGGACCATATCTTTGAGTCTGACGCGCCAGCAGGAGTGAGACGATCAAGGACCCGGTGATGAAGATGACTGAAAGATAGGTAGCAATGACTCCGATAGACTCCGACTGTTCAATGTACACATTCGGTACTGCAAGGAAGCTCACATCCACAGCCAACATGACGGTAGACTTCGGGTAGAGATAAAACCTGGATTAAATTTCTTTTGAAAGGAGATGTTGAGCCTTATGATACGCACGTAGATCGTGATCCCATTCCACTCCGCCATCAGATTTCTGCTGAAGTCTTTCCACCGCGGCGCATTGATGCATTCGTCGACCCACACCCTTCGAAGATCATTATGGTGCGCCTGCGGCGCCCAAAAAAGTATGGCGTCGAGGACCAATGAAAGACTAAGGATTAGTGGATGGAAGAAGCCAGTAACATCATTATACACGGATTTGTCGGCGTCGAGACGAGCGCAAGGCAGACCACAGAAGTTGAAGAACTTGGCTCTACCTTCAGAATGAATGAGTCACGTGCTGAGCTGCTGAAATGAAGAACATACTAAAGTAATGCATGAATCTTGCTATGAATTGATGTAAAAAAAATAATATTTAGACTGTTCTTGCCCTGGTATACAGCTTTACTTACCAATAACGCAAGTGAGATGAGGGAAGTCGTCCGAGTCGCCCGACTCGCCTTCAACATGCACTGAGAGTAATGGAAATTTAAATTACCAGTATATGCTTCGAAAAGACTGACCCACCTTGCAGATGGTTAATTAGCTCCAAGATGCTCGAGAGTTCATCAGCGCCAAAAGGAGACAACGACGTATCGGAAGTGATAGTCTCTGAACCTCATGGTCAGAATAATAGAGGGTTAACAGGTTAAGGTGATCGGTACCTGCTCTCGTATACATGACGACTGCCCTCAATTCCTTGAGAAGGTTGGCACGATCGAGCTTGTGGTTTGGGTAGCGTTCGCAGTGAGTCCTGTTCATCTCGGGTGAAGATAGGTCATACTGGATCTGTAAATACAATTGAATGGAAATGGGTCCGGCGAGAAGTAACTGAAATCCATACAATTATGTGACAAACCAGTATTCTGCCTCCAAGGCATAGGCTTATGACTAGTTCATACTAGTTATATCATAGGTGCTGTATGACACACCAATGTGACTAAGGTCGTAGATTCCTCGCAACCCACAAAAAATATCTGACACTTGAGCGTGATCGTGAAGCCAAAACAAAGACCGGTTGCCATGATCCACAAAATAGTATTGACAAGACGCATGTGCGCCATCGACTGCCGCCTGCGCTACTTGCACGACGAGCTCGATGTTAGTATCTTCGAGGTTCACTGATTTTGTGAGCGCTAGGTGGCGTAGCTCATCCACACATCCGTCTACCAAGCGGAAATTAGTTACGTTCATGTTTGCTTCAGTGAACGTCCTCTGTAGAAAACGTGTTCAAATTGATCTGCGCCGAATATCCATTACGTTCTTTGAATGAATGCTTACTCGACTGTTATTGTACAGATACAGCGCGCCCTCGGGGTGTACACACGGCTGCCAGCCACTGTCATTGTTCAACCAGGGGTCGCATGATCTGCGCATCTTGTCATTCGCATTCACATATTGCCCAATTGTTGCACTAACTTGTTAGGAAACTCCCGCGTGAGTGCTGGAATCTCATCATACTCAAGACGTTTATCTCTGGACGGCGACTCCTTAAGACTGTTCGTCATTGTAGTAGGGGGTTGCAACCACGTACGCATGTTGACGATTATCGTATCGTAGATTGTCACCTGCGCCGACTGGAATAAAGTTGACAGTGGTACGGGAACCATTGGAAAGGCTAGCGTTATTAACTTCTGTATGCAGAGACGTCCTGAGCGAAGTGGCTTCAGACTGGGGAATGGATGGAACAGGCATAGTATAGGGCGAAGGAGGCACAATCTCCTGGGTGCCGTTTGCTGCAGTGGATGAAGTGATTTGCCCGTTGTGAAGTGGTAATGGCAAAGTGACCTGGGGATACAATGCACTGGAAGCGGCAGTATAGTACTCTGGGGCGGACTCGGAGGACCTCGAGCAAGTATTGCATCTTGATAAAGTGCGAATCTTGGCCATTAAGTGTCGAAAACATGACAGAAGAATGCGCAGACTTTGGGCAGATGAAGTGGCGCCTTTAGTGAGTGCCGCCAAAACAAATTGACACACGCGTTTCAGCATCCTTCGAATCAGTTGTGCGCTCGACATATTCTGATGATCGTTGCGGCTTTGACTGTCGCCTTGAAGATGCGATGCGGTACTATATTAACTATGAGGTTGGGATGGATGAGTTGTTACTAGGGTGTGGTGGCAGTGCCTCGTAAAGCGGGAAGCGAGCGCTGGGGAATACTATTGATCTAAGTATGTCCATCCAACTCTGTGCAAATGCATAATACCGTTCTTTGGAAACGCAATTCAAAGAGAGGGAAGAGAGAAAATTCTGCGAACCACGTAATTTTAAAGTTGAAGAAGTTTTATGTTACACCGCCCAGTATACAATAATCTTAGCCTTCTCGACATGGTTCTTCCAGGCAGGAAAGCGAGCTCGGGCCCACAGGGTGATACAGTCTCCCACTTGCATATTGCGCACAAACTTTCCATTCAAAGATTCAGAACCACGCCCCAGTTCATCGGCTTCTATTGCCTCTGCGGATTCCTTATCAAATGAATCGAGAAAGTGCCAGACGATGGTGTGCTCCGTTGTCTGTTTCTTCGCCGCAACGTTCTTTTGAAGCGTTGTGCTCGAAGGAAGGAACGGTCTGGTGACGTCCCTTTGGATGGGAAATGCGTCCACGTCTTCTTTGAAAAGAAGATATGCTGGCCAATCGAGGGCGTTATTTGTGAAGGTAGACGTCTGAGCTTTCTCTATACCAACATCAAACCATGTGCAAGATGCCTTGTACGTCCCATGACCCCACTCTCCACTCCAGCCTCGGTCATTGCTCCAAAGCTGGAACACGATCTTTCTGCACGGATGTGATAGCGTAGGCGTGGACCATGAAAGATCATCCGGCCCGCCAAGGCGCAGCCCTTCTATCAGTGCACTATCGTCCTTGAAGTCCTCTCCAAGGAGGTTGAAGTCACCCTCAGTGCCGCGGATGCCAAGAGGGAGTGTTCTCATGTACATCACATCTTCAACTTTCCGTCCTTCCCTGCGTATGGGAACGGTGAGAGGGCATTCGAGGTAGACCGAACTGTGTGGCCAGTAGGATGCGTCATCGATAACCCTGTCAACAAGCTCTGCAGGGAGTTTGAATTTCAAGTATCTTTTCGCTCGAACAACGTCGGCGACAGACGGTTGATATTCAGTCGAGGCTGGGTAACTTGGATCATCGATATCATTAACTTGATAAGACCACGATACACATTTAATAGCTCGAACTCATAAAAAATGTGTAACGTACTTGGCTGTGAAGACTCTTGGCCCATAGACATATTTTATTCAGATGTCGCGTTTGATTTTGACCTCGTTTAAATCAGTGAGGTATGTTGGAGATCGTTTTGAACCTTCGAAATCCGTTGGGCACAAGAAGTTGTGTACAAGTATTTGTAGGCCACCAAGTATTCATTAATATCCATTTATCGTTCTCATGCTATGCTATGCAAGAATAGCCTTGGGGCTGACGATGAATTGGGTGTTGGGCGTTGACCGGTGACAATCGGGATTTGGGCATTCTACTTTGAACTTCCATCATGTATAACATTTATACATACACAGAACAGCCTCGAGGCAGATCGAAGATGTGACCTTCAGCCAAACTTGTACGAATCAACAGCGAGGTCCCACAGCTTCTTGGTATCTACAACAGCACGCAGCCTCGAAGCAAGCAAAAAAGCACCGCTCAGTTTCCTGCAGAAGAAACCATGAATGAGTAAAGAAAGAGTACGAAAGTAGCCCTTGGGTGGTCCATCACTCACCTATTCAGACTGTACGTTTCCCTCGGCGGGGGAGTCAACCTGTGCTTGAGCATCAGGGGTATGCTAGCCCGTATTTGAGCTGTAATGTCCGCCCACGGCGTCCCGGGTCCAAATGCAAATGGCTGTATGGTCGTGGATTTGAAGGGGGTTGCCAGGAGGACCATCGAGTCGATGTGAGCATCAAGCATGACCTGTGTATTGATGTATTAGTATGTGACGGCGATGGGTGGGGGGTGAATGTACATCATTTTCCTCTCCAGTGAGATACCCAAGGGACCGGCTCAATTCTGAGCAAGCAGTGCGATCCTCAGATGCAGCGGCCTGAAGGAGGCGCAACCAGTTATCCATGAACGCCTTCTTGTACTCACGCGTCGCGCCAAAGTCCACTAGAGATAGCTGCGATGTTACTTAGTAAGGCCGTCCAGTAGAGTGATGCCACGATGAAGGGGAGATTACAACTGCGCCAACACGTTACACACCTGTTGTGTCTTTGAGTTCCACAGAAAATTCGTAAAGTTAGGATCAGTCTGCATGAGCCTGAACTGGAAGAGTTCCCGCAAGCAGAGCTCGATGATTCTGGATGCAATCTACCATGACAATCAGCAAATGTATGTTCCAAAGTCAAGGATTGTAAGTAAGTAATTTCAAGTAACATGCGCACCTCGTTCCGCTCTTCCTGAGGCAGCGCTCCGATAACAGCATCCCCAATGCTGACGCCATCCACATGCTCCATCACAAGCACACGCTCCGTGCTCCCGGGCCATACCCATGGGACCTTGAATCGCGTGTCCTCACCAAGACACTCTCGTGCCCCATACCGTTTGAGGAAACTCGCCTCGCGCGAGTAGTCGCATTCGTCAGAAAGTTCGTCTTTCATTACCTTTGATTTCAATGTAAGACACAATGCATGCCCAGGACGAGATTGAGAATTAGAAGTTAAATAATTAACTACGCAGCAAAAAGGGGTCTACAGGGAACATACCTGAATCGTACGGTCAAGAAATAAGCCCCGCGGAAGCAAGCTTCCAGCAGTGAGAATCATCTTTACATAACCCAGGTCACTCGCGATAGAGTTAGCAATGTTGGGGAACTGGATCTTCACAGCAACGCGCTGGCCATCTTCACCACCAGACGGACTTTGACTTGGAGACAAGACAGCGTGATGAACCTGACCGATGCTCGCAGCTGCGAATGGTATCCGGTCGAACGATACAAAATTATCGGCCCATGTTTCGCCTAAAGAAGTGCGAAGCACTTGTTCCATCTGCCAGTCTGGCATGTAGTGCGCACTGTCTTGAACGCGGCGGAAAATTTTGTCCACTTCGGGAGGGAGAACGTGGGTGTCTGACGCGCGAATCAGAGAGCGCGCGTGAAGTTGTAAGGGGGAAGTATGAGAAACGAGTGCGCACCCTGTATGCTCATGAACTGTCCGAGCTTCAGAGCGGCACCGCGCATCTGGGAGAGTTTAGAAACCAAACGGGTTATGTTGGCTTCAGTCATCATGACTGATTGTGCATTGTCTGCATGGGATGTGGTAGAGCGACGTAAGACCTCAGAAGCCGCACCGTACGAAAGTGATGCCGCAAGACCTGTGACTACCAGTGAGCGAAGAGCGAAGGAAATGATGTTGTGACGACGAATGATGAGGGACGAAAAAGGAAGAAAGACGCACCGCCGTAATGGAATAGCCGGCCAAGTCTAGATGAAGGGACCTTGGATGACTGGAGATTGCGTGAAGGGGCTGGAGGGGAGTCCACGTGTGCCAGCGGGGCTTGTCGTAGATGCTAATTGATGGCGGAAAGTTCAAATAAGCGAACGATGGCGGGAGAGACAAAAGTAAGAAGGGAACTGGCGGGAAGGATATAATAGAAACGTACTTCATAGTCTAGTGGTATAGAGCTCTCTACCTTATGACCTTGGGGTTCAATCCCAGTGGGTATAGGTGTAGAATCAAGCGTGATTTCACGAGGAGACGCGTTCACCGGAAGCGGGACATGAGAAGCTGCGACATCAGGGGGTGGAGTTTCCAAGGCAGGTTCAGTGGAGATGGGAGAATTTGCAGTCATACAACCCTGTACAGTCGCATTTCTTTGTCCAGACAGAGACAGTAACACTGTCGGCGCGACTTGTTGTTCGTCGAGATGGGAAATGTTGACCGACGGGTCCGCGGAAAACGCGTCATTTGTGCGTGAAGTTTTGGGTTCATGCGTAGCTTGAGCATCACTAGCAAGTTGTGCCTTCAGCTGATGGCTATCTGCCCTGCTCTTGCGCAAAGAAAACTCAGAGGATACAACCGTAGGTCTGGTAGGGAGAACCTGGGAGGCTCTGATCTGTGCTGCGCGAACAGCAATGTCTGTAACTGAGCAGAGAACGCAAAGCCATCCGAATGCAGGCCCAGGTGGCATCCACAATCAATCTTCAATAGATGGGCAACTGTCAAGCTTGAAACGCGTTGAACTTTAAGCTCGTTGTTGGGAAGAAAATTGCACAGCCACATGATACTTGATTATTTCCAGGCACCAGCCAGCACTGAGCTGAGCGCTGCTGAAGCCAAACGGAAGTTTACTCTCTCAGGGAGTCATGCAGAGCCAAATCCATAATCCCAACCTCGCTAAGTATGTAGTGCAGAGGTAAATACTCGCCCAAGTCTACAAATTACATTTTACCTTGGTATGCAGCTCCGACGTCATTTCAGACCTGCGTGTCAACGTCCTTGAGGAAGGCTGTAATGAAGTAATATGGTACAAGGTGCGGTACCCATTCTACCGATACTCTCCGTCTATCTCGTGCTCACCTGAATGAAGGAAAGATTCCTAGGGGATGATGAGATTATTGAGCATGTGGTTGTGCGTCTTGTATTCGTGCCCCGCATCCCACTAATTTAACATCGCCATATGAAGCACAATCACACATCGACAGTCTGCTGGACAATCCACAAGCCAAAGCGTGGGTGGTACATCCGCCTCCGTGCCCCAACGTTCCCCCCAGGCGTCTCAATCTCTCTCCTCCCTATTCCCCGCTCCTCCCCCAGCTATACAGACGCTGGGCTGTCTTTCTCATGTCGTACGAACGCGCCTCCTGATCCCCAAGCCAAGCCAAGCACTTCGAAGGTATTCGAAGACAGCATATCAACGTTGCACTCGTATCCCCCAACACCGCCTGCAGCTCCCATCGTGATTACCCCGCCAACACCACCGAGCGTCAAGTTACAGTTGGAGGAAATACCTATATCGTCGATTGCAGCACAGAAACGCGTTTCTCGCCCTCAGGAATCAAAAATATCACAATTCTTATTAGCGCCATATACCACGACGCCGAAGCCAGCAGAGCGAACGTCGTTCATCACGCAAGCACTTTCGATATTTTCAAGCAATCGATCTTCGCAAACAGCGTCATTCACGCTTGCACCATTCAACCCGGGCGCCCATCCGCCCAGTGCGGAGAATCGGATGTCCCAGGTTATTCCAGCGACTCCGATTCCCTTGCTGACTTTCTACGATCGTACACCCATGTTCACTGCAGCGTCTGTAACAGGGCTCCTGGAGATTGATAGAGCAGAGGAGCGTATGTTGGGCGTCGATACAAGCTTCTGGATTGCTGTCGCTTTGGCGTATTGGGAGTTTTTGGAAGATAGAGAGGTGAGTATCTTGCTGAAGGGCTGTCCATTCCTACTCCGAGCATTATAACTAACACACATTGCACAGGGCTACCTGGCCGCAGTCAGCGATTATTAGACTTAACGGGTACCCTCGCTGCTCATTCGCTTTCGTCGTGCTGTATCGTACATATCTATGCTGACCTGAACAGTCTTTCCTATACACCGGCACTTGTATTACAGCCTCAAATATCCCACGTAAATATCCCCTGGCTTCTGATAACTGCTGCAACAACCGCACCACATACAACAGACGATGACAATATCGCATGTATCAAGGCCGATCTATCATATTCTTGAACGCTTCATTTCATTATGATGCGTGTATCCATTTGCATTCTGGTATAATAAATATTGCACAATGGATTTGTGATTCGCATTGCATTGGTCTGGCTTTGGTTCATCGTGGATAATATCACCTAGTATCATCGCTCAAGTCACCCGGTGGATTTCCGACATGGGAGAGTAGCTGATCGTAGACAATTAGTAGACAAGACTTAATTATTACTCATGCATTTTTGGGTCGTACTTCCGTCCCGCCCGACGTAGATGATCGTCGCCGCGGGATTAGCCTCCCGCCGACTTGAAGTTCCAGACACGATCAGGTACCCCCCAGCAAATGAATTCTACTATTACACCGTCCCGGAATACCGAGTCGCATGTCCCCGTGGGCTCTTCAGCACCCGGCGTCCCCCCTCCCCCAACTCAGCAACTCATTTCCGCTTCCCTCGTCCTGACCCTTAGCCAACATAACGCAGAATGTATACCAGTTCCACAAAACAATAAGCATTCCCCGTCCCTTGAAATGGTGTTGCGAAGATGGTATCAGCTCATATGTGCCAACACGCATAGCCCAATGCTTTGATGACGAGAACACACACTTCGTATACATGTTAGACGACTCGAACTTCCAGTCGACTCAAACGCTGAGTTAACCACAACACGCATCCATCAAGCATAACGACAGATGGAAAGCCATCGGCCAGTGCCTGCTGAAACTACTACATTAACTAAGTTATATATACCCCCCTTCCTCCGTATGGAAGTAGCACTCCACAGACAGTAAGGCCGTCCTTCAAGCCACCTGGTATCGATCGCACCACTCAGCAGAGGAGCTGCGCAAACTATCCTTCCCTTCTCGCAGGACCTCTGTCTGTTCTAGATGTACATTGCATATCTTGGCCCTCTAACCCGCCTTACAACATTGAGCAAATTTGAGGGTGGAAAGGACACGGTCGAAGGGGTTTTGGATTGTTTTTCACTGGCCCAGAATGGATGTCAGGTTCCAATTCCATTCCGGAAAGTGGATGGAATGCACTTTTGTCCGACCCTTGCGATTTGTGGATTACCCGTGGTTGACGCGTGGATGTCGGAGTGCGAATTTGTCATCATTTCGAACCACCCCGTTCCTCAGCCATCAACCGCGATCCTATTCAACTAAATCTTGACTTTCTGCCATGGTGTGTTTTTACCCTACGTCAAATTCGATACAGCTCTGACTTGATTTTTTTCAGTCTGTAACGCCTGCAACCATGCGCCGCTTGATGCGCGAGATCACCGAGTTGAGGAACAACCCCCCAGAAGGCATTCGCGTCGTTGCAAACGAGGAGAATATGCTTGACCTCACGGGTATTGTTGAAGGACCGGGTGAGTCGCCCGACATTTTAGACACGCGTTTGAAACTCAAGTTCATTTATGCCGCAGAGCAAACACCATATGCCGGAGGGTACTTCAGAGTGCGGTTCCAATTTACAAACGAGTTCCCCGCTGCACCTCCAAAATGTACGCGTCATTATCTACCGTTTTCTCACCTAGCTCAAGTCATGTCTCCATAGGCTGGTTTACAACCAAAATATTTCACCCAAACGTCTCGTCGGCAGGCGAGATTTGTGTAAACACGCTGAAGAAGGACTGGCAAGCGTCATACGGAATCGCGTACATCCTTGTGACCATCAAGTGCCTCCTCATTTATCCAAATCCTGAAAGCGCGCTTGACGAGGAAGCGGGGAAGCTCCTCCTGGAGGACTATGATGCATACTCTTCTCGCGCGAAGCTTATAACGAGTGTGCATGCAACTCCTCGGACACGGCCTCCCGAATTCGATACACCGACAACTGAGAAAGCGGGAGAATCATCTACACCGTCGATACCTTCTTTGATTTCACCGCCGACTATCGCGCCGCCATCCCAACATATTATGCTACCCGTGCCATCATCCCCGCGCAAATCCCTGTCCCCCTCTCCAGTGGCACAACCTCTCCAGTCTTCTCCGGCAAATACCCTTCCTTCATCCCTTTCTACGAACGCAATGTTGGGTAAAGACTGCAAGGAACGCTTATCACCGCTGGGGACCGCAAATTCTAATGTTGCGGGCCCAGTTGCCACTGCCACAAGTAAGGCTGTCAAACGGTCCGCGGCTTCGGGCGGCTCGGGGGCAGAGAAGCGCAAGAAAGCGTTGAAGCGTCTATGAGAGTGCGCCTTGTACATACACTATTGATCTAGGGGGTGATGGAGGGACAATTTTCTGTAAACACTATCGTTTTGCTCTTTCTTCCCGTCGGATATAACCCTGGTGTTTGTTGTCTTTTTTAATCATATGATGACCTATGCACCCAATGCATGTTGAACTTGAATATTGACTTGGATATCCAAAACGTTGGGAATTCGACCCTTGAAAATCGTGTGACAATGTTACGGCACGCGTCGCGTGACATAGTGACCATGAAAAAGGCCGGAAATCATTTTCCACTTGCCTTCATACCAACTCCCTCATTCGTAGCCATGTTTTCCAAATCGCTTTTGGCTCAATCAAGGACGCTTTGCGCATCGTTGAAGGCTCGTAATGCACTGTCCTCAGTGGCTTTGTTACGCCAAGCCAGCTCCGGCAAACTCTCAATGCCACTGCAATTCCAGCGGACACTCTCAACGTCGCTAGCGCTTCGGAGTGAGGAGTCGCGGTATGAAGACCGCAGCTCGAGGCCAAGAGGTTTCCGACGGCCTGTCGCTCCTTCAGGAACCCTTTACATTGGGAACCTCCCATATTCTATCACCGAAGAGGAGCTACGACAGGCCTTTTCGGAATTCGGGGAGATCGTACGGGTGGCTTTGGGTATGTTTTTTCTTCTTTTTTCTTCTCTGCACTCCGTTTGGGATACTTTTGCGAGTCGTGCTTACGAGTTGTACGGTACAGGGACAACGCCGGACGGGATGAACCGCGGGTTTGCGCACATTCAATTTTCCAGTGTGGAGGAAGCAAAGGAGGTCATTAAGGCAGACAATGAGGATCCGATATTCCTCATGAACCGGGATATCTACCTTGACCATGCTGCAATCCAGGAGACGCCTGTGAATGAACCTTACCACACCCTCTTCATTCGTCCTTTTTCAGGCGCAGAGGAGGACCTGCGCGATGTGTTCGGCGACTACGAAGATGCCCTCTCGGATGTGAGGATATGTACGTGTGCTTTTGTTGTACATTTGAACAGTGACGATTTCTGACTGCTGGTTTGTAGTGAGGGACAAAAACACGGGTGAATCAAGGGGTAGCGGGTTTGTGCAGTTTAAAGACGTCGAGACCGCCACAAAGGCACTCGAGGCCCTAAAAGGTCAAAAGGACCCTGTATCTGGTAGAGAGATAATCTTCAAATTCGCGAAGGCTAAACTCGAGGCCACTCGCGACCTCAGGAGCAGCCCAGACGGTCAAAAGCGGAGATTCAACCCGAAGGATAATTCGCGTCGCAGAAATGCATATGGTGATGACTGGAAAGGCTCTCAACGCACAGAGGATTATCGCGATTCATAGTAGGATGATGATGATCTAGTTTTATTTTTGCCTTTATTCTGGTACTCTCTTCCTGCATGCTTGTTGTCCGCACCATAGTCAGCTTGTCGTTAATCACATCTCATTGACGTCGTGCTGGATGCCTCGTTTAACTTGCTCACCAGCCCTCATGGGGATCGTCGATGTCCTCTAAATCCATCGGGGAAGAACAAGCATACCAGCAGCCCGGGGATCAACGGGTTGTTGGGGAAGGCAGTTGACGCTCTCTAGACAAGTGGTGTTTGATTAGGCAACGACGTATTTTGTGGCCAAGTTGGACAAGGTGATGCATACCCGACTCATAAAGCCAGACGAGCTCGGAAGCACGGTGTTATACCTGAAGTGTCAGTGTCGTCAAGGTCAGGCGAAGGATTGGACGTTTGTATGGCCGCGCAAAATAGTACGAGCTACATACTCGTGACCTGCGCGCGGACTCGGACCATCTTGACATGGTCACGAGGGACAGTGGTAATTTCCTGTCCCGCGATGAGTGACAGGGAAGCAGACACATACAATAATACTTACGTCGAGAGTGCCAGCGCCTTGGGTAGTCCGGACAAGGTATTTGATGGTTCGTCCTGGAAGTCATCGTTAATATCTATTAGACATGAAAACGACCGTGTACTGATTATTGAACGGTTTCTGCGCCGATGCCTCCAATCTGAGAGGGACACGTAGCATTAGCGTCTCGGCTCTGTGCCATCGAGAAAGCGAATTTAGCGTCTTCTATGGCCTCGACAGATTCGTTGTCAAGGAAATCGAGGAAGTGCCAATTTCCAAACGATGATGTGCGCCGGTTGAACACTCTTGCAGTGTACGGTCTGGTGATGACCCGAATGTTGACAGTTGGATGCGAACCGACTTTCCGTCCACTCCTTCGCAAAGAAGATATACCGACCAATCAATGGTGTTGATTGAGAACGTTGGAGTCTGCGATCTCTCTATGCCAACGTTGAACCATGTGTAAAGTAGGCTGTACGTCCCACGATGTTCCCCGCCCCTGCCCTGGTATTTCTCATCGTTTCAAAGCTTAGAATTGGATCTTTCTGCACGGATACAATAGAGTTGGCGTGGACGGTCACCCGATGATTCCAATCTGCCTACTCGCAGCTTCTTAATCCAAACCGCACCATCTACGAAGTCCTCCCTAGTGGGAATAAAGTCTCTCGCGGATGCTAAGAGGGCTGATCTCATGTGTATCCCATTTTCTACTTCAACCAGGTATTTGAGGTAGACGGAACTGTGTTGCCAATAGACTAATCTTCAATTGATCATGTCAACAAGCTCTCTGCGGCCGTTAAACAACTTAAATGCTACACAGCCACTATTATAATAGCACGGTTCATCATGCATCCAGGTTGTGAAAAATAGAGATCAGGTACCAGATACATGTCATATACAGTATGATATACTACATCTAAAATTCAGTGCTTTCATCTGATCTTTCAGAACGTCATGAACGGAACATGATACTCATTGTTTTGCTGTTCCATATGCACCTTGTAACAGCGCTTACCAATTTCCACAGACACGACGTATCATAATTGAGCCCGTCAGTGTCACCACTGTACGCAACAGACCCAGCGTCCTACCGCCTCTGGTCTACAACTTGAACGCCTGGATCTTGTCTGGCTCTGACATTGCTTTACACACTCCCATGACAATACATACCTCACAAAACCATGGTGACCCCTTCCCGGATCCTCGTGATGTGCACAGGCATGCACATAAATCTGATGGACCATTCAGTAACTGAACAACTGTTGACTTCTGAAATCGCCATGACTTCGAAAACCTTTCTTGACGGTCATTGCGGTTGAAACATGGATACAGTGGTCTATAAATGTTGTAATAGACGAGGAGCCATGTTTGTAAGGAAATAGCTATCCGCAAATGTCCCCATGTCTGCATTAGGGGCTTAAAACCTCCCGCCCAAGACAGATTCTATTTAAAACTCATGAATACGAGGTTCTCGAACCATCTGCAACAGCGAATATGAATTTGTATATTCCGAATCCATTCTCGCATCCCTATACATACCGAAGGATATTATCCACATCTATATGATATGACTTGACCTATAGCAACATTTCCGCCACAAATACCGCAGACATGCCCAAAACACATGTCGAGCGATCAGGTTGATGAATTTGCACATCAGCAATCCTGCTCGTTTGAGAAGTCGCAGCGTAATCCGCGCAATGACCAGGGAAACCGCACATATGAAGGCAATAGATTTGGCTACGGCACCAGGATTGTACATAACGACAGCCATGAGTGCGAGTGCGAGCAGTTTGAGTAGGGCAATGATATTTTCAGGCGAATAGCAACACAGGGTCCACCGAGATGCTTGCCCGAGCATGTTCAATATTATGCGGTCTGGGAGGAGCGGAATGATGAAATTGCATAGTCGCAGAAGTATGAAGACAATAGGCCTCAGCACATTGGCGAGTTTGGCGAGTTTGAGTGGTGTGAGCAATAATGGAGCGACTTTCGAAATGTTCAAGCGGAAAATGCGAGAGCCGTCCAGCGGCAGCATTGGTCTAAGCCTGAAGATGGTATCAACCCTTATGATCCCGAACCCGAGCATAATGATGATGATGTGTGGTGGTTGAGGAGTAATTGAAAATATGTATAGGCTATTAGGGGTCAATTAGCTTTCTGGGGGAACTAGGAAATCACGTGTCATTATCACGTGTTATTTCAACTTGAACACTAGTGCCTGGCCTCGAACACAGCATAGTGCTATAGTCTAGCCTAAACCAAGAGGCTTGCTGTAGTATGGAATTGGTATAGAAGGGGTCTTCATTCATCTGTGTTATGTCTAAGGGAGACTAGAGACTTGCAGTGGTCCACAGTTCAGGCGTCTGCAACACTCCATGGACAGAGAATGAATCTTTCTCAAGGGCCTCTTTGCCCTGGACCCTGGTTTAGGTTCAGGCAATCTGTGTGCCGGTAACGCCTATGTAATGACTTGGAGGGAACCACGATGAGCAAATGTGGCCAGTAAAACCCTAGTGGGTCGGATACTGGGCCTCGGATCTTGAAGAGACCTTGGACAAGCAAAAGGAAGGGTTAATCTGGTCAAATGAGTCTTTACTGTTTCCCTTCCCAATAGCCTGAAGCCTCATTACCAGAGGACACAGCAAAAGTTTGTCGTTCAGACTCCCTCACGATCCTCGTAGATCATGAGATTTGGAACATCGTATAGCCCGCGGAGGTAAGGCAACGAGTTATACGAAGGAGGTAGGCATCACTCCATTTCCTCCGGTAAGTGCAACGCCTTTCTCTTATGTGGCTTCCACGTGAGTGATCCAGAAGGGCAGTGGTGCTGAAGGACTACCGTTGTTTTGTTATCGGGGGTTTGTATACGTAGTGAGTAATAGCCTGAATGGCTAAAGCAGTAGGGGTGTGTGGCCAACCTGAAACTGTTGAACCCACCGTCAAGCCAAGTTGCGCGCCTACATGATATATCGACATAAACTACAATCCGACCCCAATCCATTAATATCGTGATGACATAGCCTATATAGGCGAGCAGCGACCACTTTCCCGTCATCATGCCATCATGGAACTTTAACTACTATTGACATGTAAACATCGTGATGGAGTTGCTCAGCGCTTGGCCAAGGGGTTATTCCGGGCTGTGCTCGTGCGGCGTTTCTAAATAGGGATACATATAAAATCCAGCCTCATTGTTCGCCTCCCCCTTCCGCAAACCGCACCACTAGCCAGCCAATCTCCTCTTTGACGCCATAATAAATAACCACTGTAGGGTAAAAGATAAAATTCTATCAAACTGGCCAAAATGTCGAGAGCATACTGTATCCCGGGTGTTTTCTTCCTCTTCTGTGCCTTCGTCCTACTTTTCCTCGTCTCTGTGTCTCTCCCGCATCTTGAGGCGATGGACATTACTCGCGTACACGCGACTGGGCAGTTTGCCTCAGGTTCTCAAGCAATCACCCAACTCCGAGTGAGTACCACTTTTCTTGAGTTGTCCCTATCTCGAACTTATCCTTGTGGCGCATAGCTCGGTATCTGGTATGCGAGTCACTCTGAGATAAGAGCCTTACAACTAAACTATCTTAAGGGGTTACTGTATTGAGGAAAACTCTGGTTTCACATGTAATGACACTGGTAACACTCCTGCAAAGATAGCCACGTTCTTTTGCTAATCGAACAATAGGTCATGGATACTCGCTTACCCTTCAGAACACGGAGGGTGCCCAAGTTACCATAGGTTCTTCATGGACACGCGGCCTCGCTATTCATCCCGTTGGTCAGTTATATTTTTTACACGCAATCCAATCCACTTTAACTTTCTCATTTCCTTAGCTGCTGGTGTAACCTTGATCGCCCTTGCGATGTCCTTTTCTCAGCACATAACAGTCACCTTGGTGTCTTCTCTAGTGTCCTTCCTCGCTGCCCTGCTTACCCTCATCGCATTCGCCATCGACATCGCTCTCTACGCCTATTTCAAGAACCAAATGGGTAATCTCATTAGCGATGAGAGCACTATTACTGGGCCTGGTTGGTAACCCCTTTTTTCAGCTCATCACAGTATCTTAATGTTATGGCAGGTTTCTGGCTCACATTTGTGTCCCTAATCTTGCTTCTCCTGGCTGGATGCACAGTGTGCTTCGGCCGTCGCCGCGATAGGATGTCAGGCGCCACTAGCTCATACCAGCTGAGCAGCCCCAAGACCGGGTTCTTCTCGCGCTTTCGCCGAAACTAAGACAATAATCTCATAACTCTCATAAACGGACGGATGGATTGATTGCGGAGGACCATCTTAATATATACCGACTGGAATACACCACATAGCATCGTATCAGCGATTTCACCTACACGCCATCTCAAGATTTATCGCAGAGGATCTGAAGTATGGTAAACCATTGACAGCAGTGTTTCGAAGTAGTTGTTCTACGTGTTACTTTGTAGTTCGAATGTTTTTTTTTTTGACAATGGCATAGAGCCTCTAGCACTCCGAAAGGTCCTCATTGGTCTGACTGCGTAGAACCAGGTCATAAACTTGCTCTTCTATATCTTCGTGGCATTGTAGGCGAGGGGTACAATGGGACTCAATTTGAACGAACAGGAGTGAACGCAAAGTGGCGGACCGCTACTGGATTGCCTCTGTGACGCCATCGTCAATATAAGACCGAGTAGGGTCATGATAATACTCCCATTAGAGGGGACTGAGTCAAGAGCTCAGCAAGTTCCACATGTGAGGTCCCGCAGCAGGGCGATTGAGTAATGGTCCATTTCAAAGAGCACAATAAAGTTATAAGTTGTGAATGTTGTCACGCATGTTGGTTCCGGATGGACCCGACTTGGACTTCATCTTTCATCCCGTCTAAACAACGCAGGGTCATCTTAGTGAGATTTGGCATCAGGATATAAGCCGTATATCCAGCAGAACGTTCGTCACTACCACAGAATATGAGAAACAAGATCGCGTCGCTACCGAGATGGGAGTACAATTATATTGGGGTCCGCGATGCACTGAAACGTTTAAAGTCTACTCGCTAAGTATGCTGAAGCAGCTTAATGCTTTGAGTTGACCTCGTCATGCTTCTCTTGAAGCTTTGCCTAGTGTTTGGGGTCAGAATGACCGTCAACGGGGAGAGACCAAAACAACGTACAAGCTCCTCCTTCTTCGCTTCAATCTACAGCAACTGAGTCAGGGAGAAGAACAATTAGAATTCTTGCAATGCACACCTCAGCTTTCAGCTTGCGCAGCAGCTCTGCCTCATGTCTGCGAGCGTACTCGTCTGCGGTTGAGCGTGAACATAACAGTAAGTTTACCAGAGGTGGGTATACCTTCATGAGCTTTCTCCTTTTTACTGTGGTAGGACGGTCAAACCAACCAACTGACTGCAGAAGTCGTTACTCACGAGAATCCCTGGCTCTGAGCTACGCTTCCCTCCTTTAAACTCGAGGTGTAACCCCTTGAGAATACCAGACGAGTGAGAGGAGCTGCGGGGGCACGACGGGCAATAGCGGTGATCATCGTGTACTTATAAAATCAAGTTGTTCAATGGAAGTCGCAAAAGAAGCGCTTCAACCTATACGAGTGACGCCGTGAATGTGACATCCAAATAAGCTCGTAACACCTCATAACGTCACGCCACGATCCTCTTTTCCAGCCATGTTGTCCATGCAATTCCTCAGACAAGCGGTGAGTTCTTAGCTCTTTAATTTTTCAAATAAAAAGGCGGATTGAGCTCATTTAACTGCTCATCGACAGGCCCGTTCTGCACGGTCGTTTTCTACCACGTCCGTCGCTCGTAAAGGTTTGTTCCGCATTTCGCCGACGCGCATGAACAAGAAGTGAACGAGGCCTTTTCTGCAGACCTTATTCAGGACCTCTATGTCAAGGAACTAAAAGCTTACAAGGTCCCTCCTCCAGTTCGTGTTTTTCAGCGTTATACCCGTCCAGCTCGCTCCGGTTACTCACCCGTTCTCCTAGCCAAAAGATGCACATGTTGGAGCCGTCAAGGTTTTCTCAGCACCGGTCGTTCCACAAGCCCCCACACTTCCCATTGATCTCGCGGCCGAACTGACCGCGTATGACGCGGCTGAGCCGACAAAAGCCGAGGTGGAGGTCAAGAGCTCTAGTGCACACGCAGGAGAAGATGTGGGCAAGGGTGCGGATGCATTCCTCGGGTTCTTGGAGGCGGATGTGAAGCCTGCAGAGGCTCATCATTGAGTGGAGGATACCTTGATCGCCTTTTGACTAGGAAGGCAAATAGATTTTGTCACTGTTTCCTGTGATGCTCTGGCTTTACCACATCAAACAAATTACAACATCGGCAAAACCGAATTAACACCTATCAAGGGCGTTGTACTACTGAATGTCTGTGATCTGTGGAGGCTGACTGACATTTGGTTTACGAAGCACAGGAATAACGGCAGCCTCCCGCTAATCGCTTTCCATTGTGTCCACGTCAAAACATTATACTTATCGGTATACGCGGCCTAGATCCAGCATTGCACTATCACGGAAGCATTTAATTGCCGTCCAGTGCAGCTCGGATCCATCAGACAAGTTTATGACTTGGCTAACGCAAGAAGCACCTTAAACTGGCACCTTTGCCGTCACAGGCTTTGATGCGCCCGTCGTACACTTATAGGTTTTGCAATACAGCTAGGCCTCTAAAAGCAAGTCCCTGAGGTTGTTCTCCTTAGAACGTTACAGGTTGCACAGCAATGAAAACCCTGTCTTCGTTCACGCAGTTACTCATCTTTAGGGGATTAATCAACCTTTTTGTCAGATCTACGAAACCGAAAGGCACAAATTGGACTTATCTGCAGTCAGCGTCGCAAGAAACATTGATATGCGGCTAACATCTTCCTGCGATGAGATGCTGACAGTTCTTCAGAAGTCCATCTTGACAGTGAAAAAATATCGGTTGACCAATGCCTGTACTGCAGTTCTCGAACTCTCTCATCTTTCACTCGTTGGCTTTGCAATCCACCGCACCGATCACTCTATTCACAGCACGCGGTAACGCACCTGTTGTTGCGCTAAGCGCGTCCTAACAGACATTTTATACTGTAGATACCTCAAGAATGTGACCTCGACAAATTAGAGACGTCTCTCCAAAATTCAGGCTACATTAGTCTGGAAAGATGTACACTGGCAGCACTAAACTTTTGCTTCTTCACGGTTACCCCGTCAGCATCAATTAGACGACGTGACCCGCGGTGCACTTTAGCTATCCTGAAGAGTCTTCATTCCTGTCTTTCCGCTGCCTTCTCTGAGTCGGCGAGGCTCAAGGTATGTTTTCTCTAATGATAACTAAAATAATCAAAATTGCTAGCGACGCCTTCTTTCTAGTGACGGGGCGGGCAGTTCCGATAACTGTCATGCAAGCGTCGTTGCCAATCATTAAGTCAGCAATCAGGCCATGCATGACTACCTTCTGTCGGATGGTCTTCTCGACAGTTCGTTTGTCATCATTAGTCTTTTTGTTCATTTATCACTGATCGTTATGCATAGCTTGGAGGACGGGCTGTTCTATGATACTCGGGGACGGCATCTACGGACGTAGTACAAGTGAGTAAGTTCATGGCTTGCCTTTGTCGTATGTCCACTTGCAGATTTCTAGGCTGCAGGAACTTGATTTGGTGCTGCGAAATTCATACGCCGGGGTTGAGTATCAGATGATTTCGCACAGGACTCCAGTGACAATACTACTTATTGGTAGAGACTATGGGTGAGGGCTGAGACTTATTGCGGCATGATGAAGCATACATGTAGTAACAAAAGGAGCCAGTACACCAGTCAAACTGTCGCTCAAGCACTTCAAAAGAGCAGAAGCGACTATGAGAAGATTGTCTCCGAATCAAAATGCCTGTCTTGGAGAAGTGAATGCACAACACAATTTGTGAATGTTACATATGATGTCGGACATCACGCCGTATACTTCCTCGTGCACAGACAAACCTGAGGCCATGAAAGACATAACCACACAAGAAAGAATCGCATTACCTCAGTGTCACATACTGTTGCATCACACGATAAGTCTAACCAATGAGTCACCCAGTGACGCTGGCATGTAAGGAACAATACATGCATGTTGGTCAGCATGAAAAGCATTCCATAGTGGCACGTGCTAGGTGATCCATCTACCTGGTGGAGGAAGGGACTTGGACATTGACTCTCTTTGAAGGAGTCAGGGTGGGAGCGGGATGCTGCCTAGCTTATGAGCAACATCATGGTTTTCGAAGTCCACATGATGGTTGCTGTCGCCGCTCGCGGTCATTGTCAGGACAAACAAGTCAGCTTATGTAATGGGACAATCTCTACGCTTCGCCAATGAGCATACGAGCACCACGGAAAGGCGAAAACTATGAGCTCAGCGTCGATCTCAACAGCGAGTACCGCGATAAACGGAAAGATGCAATCAAACGCGTCATAGCATCCATGACTGTCGGCAAAGGTCTATTGCTTTCCTTTTAATATCCCATCCGCGCTAACAAGCACAATCCCTAGACGTTAGCGGCCTATTCCCCGACGTCCTCAAGAACATGCAGACAGAGGATCTAGAACAGAAGAAACTCGTGTATCTATATCTCATGAATTATGCAAAGACACAACCGGAACTCGTCATTCTGGCCGTAAACACCTTCGTCAAGGACTCCGAAGATCCCAACCCACTCGTTCGCGCACTGGCCATTCGAACGATGGGGTGTCTGCGTGCCGAGAAGATTATAGACTATCTGTGCGACCCACTTCAACGCGCCTTGCGAGATGACAATCCGTACGTCAGAAAGACTGCTGCGCTCTGCGTTGCAAAGTTATACGACCTCAAGCCCGAGCTTGTAATCGAGAACGGCTTCTTGGATCAGCTCCACAACATGATTTCGGATAGCAACCCTATGGTAGGTTTGTTTATTATCTTTCTCACAGAACAGGCTTGATATCTGGGTTCAGGTTGTTGCCAATACAGTGGCTGCGCTTACAGACATCCACATCGCAGCGACCTCGAACCAACCAACTGACGGTGCTTCCGATCCCGCAATATTCTCTATCACATCCGCTGTCCTGAATAAACTACTGATCGCTCTTAACGAGTGTTCAGAATGGGGTCGAGTTGCAATTTTGAATGCTCTCGCACGGTATGACGCAGAAGACGACAAGGAGAGCGAGCACATCTGCGAACGCGTCGTCCCTCAATTCCAGCACGTAAATGGGAGCGTTGTCCTTGCCGCAATGAAGGTACACCTATGCCATTGATCCGATGCTTGCCATGGATTAACCTTCGCAATTCAAGGTCATCATGATTCACATACGCAACGTTCGACGAGATGATCTCGTCAAACAGCTGATCCGCAAGATGGCGCCACCATTGGTCACCCTACTATCGTCCCCACCGGAGGTACAATGGGTCGCATTGCGGAATATCAACCTTCTCCTTCAAAAACGCTCAGACCTCCTTTCGAACGAGATGAGGGTGTTCTTCTGTAAATACAATGACCCACTGTACGTCAAGATCGAGAAACTCGACATCATGGTCCGGTTGGCTAGTGATAGCAACGTAGATGCTTTGCTGAGTGAGCTCAAAGAGTGAGCTATCCCAGTTTCTCCGGTATGCATCGTTGACCATTCCGACAGATACGCATCTGAAGTCGATGTCGACTTTGTTCGGAAGAGTATCAAAGCCATCGGCCAGACAGCGATTTCGATTGAGAGTGCTGCAGAACGTTGCGTGAATGTGCTGCTAGAGCTCATCAACACACGTGTCAGCTATGTAGTCCAAGAAGGCGTTGTTGTCATGAAGGTGCGCGATGACATCCACTTTCAAAATGTTCGTAACAATACGCCTTTAGGATATTTTCAGGAAGTACCCCTCCACATACGAAGGAGTAATCCCTACACTCTGCGCTAACTTGGAAGAGCTGGATGAGCCAGAAGCGAAAGCCTCCCTTATTTGGATAATTGGCGAGTATGCCGACAAGATTGACAATGCCGATGAACTGTTGGGGATATTCGTGGACTCTTTCACCGAGGAGTCGTATCAGGTATTCTGCTTCATCGCACCTTGGGTTTGTGTGGCAGGTCCTGACCTTCCACAACAGGTTCAACTCCAAACGCTGACAGCCGTGGTTAAACTGTTTTTGAAGAAACCTGACTCATCGCAAGGCGTCGTTCAACTTGTGCTCAACACAGCAACGAAGGATTGCGATTCACCAGATGTACGAGACCGCGCTTACACATATTGGAGACTCTTGTCGACAGATCCCGGAGCGGCAAAGGTATAAACAGTCAGTGCCTTGGATGGTGATGTTAACCAACATATTACAGGCTGTTGTCCTTGCTCATCGACCACCGATATCTATTCCGAGAACAACAGTTTCGCCTGCATTGCTTGAAGAGCTGCTGGGGGAGATATCATCATTAGCAAGTGTTTACCATAAACCTGCCCAAACATTCGTTGGTCATGGACGGGTTGGTGCCGATTCCGTTCAACGCAAAGGATCAGAGTGAGTCTCTACTTGCCACCTCACTGGTTCCTGTTGAGCTGACGATTCAAACCGTCCAATAGGATATCAGATGCTCAGAAAGCCTTTCAAACAGTTGTTGCTGGCCAACAAGCAGAGAATCTACTCGACTTTGGCGATGATTCTGCTCAGGATGGGCAGCCTTCTGGTCTCGCAGCTACACAAATCCTTCCATCAACACCCGCTGCTGCCAATTTCCTGTCAGGCACTTCGACAAATCCACTGGATGACCTCGTGTCGATCTTTGGAAGTATGGGAACAGAAGGGATGGGCGCAGGTTCACCATCGCTATCACAAAGCCCTGCATCCGTCTCCCCGCCTTTCGGATTTGGAGGGTCGCCAGCGCCGCCCTCCCAGCCAGCACAAAACGTGCAGCCACAGGAAGACTTGTTAGGGTTGTTCTAACGCACTTGGCATCACTATGCACGTGTACATATATCCCTCGGTGCCGTTAACATGCTCTCACGTAATGTCGATATCTTCAGTTGAGGAATGGACGGACCGTTATCACGAGGCATTCGTGACAGGCGCAAAGAAGTGTAGGAATCTAAAATTATTCTGTCTGCCGTCATGCCTCCCGAGCCTCGAGTTGGAGCTACTTAACTTTTTTTGTGTAATTCCGATCCCCCCGCAGGGCCAAGTGACAGATGATCTTGTTCCAGATGATAATGCCAAGATTCGACGAAACGATTCCGTCGTGGCGATGCCGTTATCGTGATCTCGGCTTGTCTGGGTATGTCTGCTGAGAGCCTCGTGTCGCCTTCTGCCGAGCACTTCGTTTCATTCTGCACGTGGTTAATGTGAGATGAATGCTGCCTGCTGCGCAGCATCCCATGTGGTTGTACCGTGCATATTCAATGGATGACAAATGCAGTGAACCTCATTTACAGCTCTCGCAACAGGTAATGTCGCCTTGTCATGCTCTGTTTTTCCAAGTTTTCCAAGCATACACTTCTTGTTTCTTGTATTTGCCTCGCGACCTGCCATTAAGTGCATGTCTACATTCTTCGTGGCGACACTCTTCCAGCGAGATACTGCATGGCCCTGCCATATGATCGGAACAGCTATGTTATCATGTGGGTTCAGATGCCGTTTTTTTTGACTCCATTTTTGTCCTGTTGAGAGATCGGATGCCGTACGGTGCGTGTTCTTCGAATCATGTTTTGCACCGTGATCTCGCGTTCCTGGCACACTTTTGCAGGCTGGCCTATGGAATGAAACGGCCCTGCCAGTGCAATCTTCTGCCGATCTATAGCAATATAAAAATCTATCTATCTGTCTATCTCCTCAGTCGAAAGCCCAGCTCAGTCACGATGCTGAAATGTTTGCAAATCTTTACTCACCTGTTATTGCTGCAGGCAGTTGCGTCGCAGCAGATTAGGGACGTCGTGAGCCGACAAATTATTGTGGTGTTGCATAGTGGTTGACTTACCCTTTCGCTAGTGGCAAACGACATGTGACAGGGAAATGGTGTTTAATTACTCCCAGCCCACCATCAACTTTGTCTCTCCTGGTACTATTGGGAGCGCGGACATCGTTGTAAACGATTCCTCAGTATACCAAACCGTGTATGGCTTCGGAGCATCACTGAGTAAGCGCTGTAGTCGTTTCTTCGCAGAGTATTTGATTAAATTGACCAAAGCTGATTCTTCTGCTGAGTTGTTGAACAACCTGAAGGCAAATTGTCGCATGCCGATTGGTATACGTCTGCTGACGGTATTCAACAGATACAGAACTCTGAAAGCTACTGGCAGCTCGTGGATTACTTATTTAATGGTGCGATCCTCTGCTCCACACTGACACCGCTAACCACTTCGTCATCAGCTACGGATGGTGCCAACTCAGCTGGATTTTCTTACGTCCGTGTCCCACTTGGGGCATCGGACTTCTCTGCGAATGGTAAGGCGTTATCCTGCTCCACAGGTGATCAAAGGACTGATTCTAGACGGACCCTAGCTTACAGCTTTGCCGAGACCAGTGGAGACACTTCGCTGAATAACTTTGATGTCAACGCTGCGCCCTCTGATACATTCGTGGTTCTTCAAGACATTCTATCTATCAACCATATGGCCAGAGTCCACATTCTTCCCTGGTCACCGGTATGCACATCACTCGATTTCTGCATCAATCACTCAGTCCCATCAATTAGCCCGGTTGGATGAAAGGTGGGGGGTCAATGGGCGGAGGTTCGCTGGACACACAATATATCAACACGAGTGAGTTGAATCTGTGCGCATCCTGTACAGCTGATGAATCGTAGCAGTGGCAAACTACCTCTTGAAGAGCGTGCAGGCATTCTCAAGTAAGGGGATCCCCATTTATGCAATCAGCATTCAAGTACGTCCGCTACGGTCGCATAATTCTCTTCATTCTCCGAGACACCCCTCGCACTAGAATGAGCCAGAAAACGGCGACTCTACGTACCCATCTTGCAACATGCCAGTGACAACGGAGGCACAAATCGGACTGTCCCTACGTACTTTATTGAACAATAACGGCTTTTCGGGCGTCAAGATAATTGGTTACGAGCACAACTGGGTAGATGCTGCCAACTACCCGATTCAACTGGTGCGCGATAATCCGATTGATTTCTGCGCGATGCTGATGGATATCGGCAGATGCAACAAGCGGAGAGTGCCTTTGATGGGGTGTCTTTTCATTGTTATGAGGGTTCTCCTAGTGATCAGGCAGCCTTCACGTCTCAATTCCCAAACAAGGTTTTACTTTGGCGCTGTAGATCGATCTTCCTCTCAATGAGTTTTCAGGAGGTATACCTCACGGAGTGCTCTGGAACGCTTGGCTCTGACTGGTGGACTGACATCAAGGTATTTACTTGCTACGAAATAAATTGTACTAATGATATGAACCAATCCTGTTATTAGTGGTACATGGATAATCTGTATGTGTATATTCCGTAAAGAGTATCCCATTTCTGACTACATGCTTTTCCAAGCTTCATCGGCAGCATAGGATACGGTTCCTCCTCTGGACTGATGTGGAATCTCGCGCTTGACGGAAGCGGGCTGCCAATACTTCCAGGAACGGATAGCTGTCATGGTGGGTGTCGTGGCGTAGTCCAAATCAACAGCGACGGAAGCTGGAGTGTGAATCAAGAGTTTTACGCCATGGCTCAAGCTTCTAAAGCCATTCTTCCTCGTGACATCGGTGGTCCGTGGGGCCAGCGAATTGGTGTTAGCGTCGGTGGTTCGCTCAATGGAGCTCTTGTGGTAGGCGCTTACAAGACGGGTAGAGTTTTATCAAGCGACTGGAACAGGTATAGCATCGTCGTGCTGAACTCGTACGCATTTTGGAATTCCAGCTGCGTGGCAAAGCTCATCGTTCCTCAGGGATGACAGCGCGTCCACCACTTGGAATCCTCAGCCCGTGAACGCTACTATTGAATTCAGGGGTATGCAGGTGGGTGAACATTGAAAAATGTTGTTGTTGATCCATAATCATGGTCATAGGCTACATACACATTTCCCGTCGGCATTACCACTCTTTGGTGGTACGCCTCCAGCTAGATATTTTATCAGTGCGTTTTGTTTTCTATTGGGCATTTTCCCACTGGGTTCGACAATGTTGATTCACATCGGCTTCCTGGGTAATTTATGTATATCAGTAACTAATCTATAGTCGGAATGTTATTGTTTCACCATCATCCGATTCATTCAGCACGAGGGAATTTGCAAAGATCGCCATACCCTACATTTGAGAGTTATCTTCGACTCCAAATATCTTCTGCGCTCCCTTTTGAGTAGGAGAACCTTCTTGGTGTCCCTGTTCCAACTTCAGTAAAGTAAAAACGACATCAAGGTCCCTTTTCAGCAGGAAATGATGGTACATATCATCTAACACCTGTCTAGGAAAACGACTTCGGCCTGTAGACTTGCAGTTGCTCGACGACAGGTCACAGGACTACAGTCCACGAGTTACGGTAGATACGATCCCGCTGGGGGAATGCAAGCGGTATTTTCTCTAGGACGCTTTATAGTGAAAGAAGTGCTAGCAGCGATAGATGAAGGATGGGAGTACAGTAAGAATCACACCAGGCTGTTCGTTGGAGGGCCAGTCCACAGCATTCATAAGCTCTTGTTAATGGTTTTCAATTGGAACGTGACAAGCTGGTTCGATTGGTTTCGACGTTTAGCAATGGTTCAGTTGATGTCGTGTTCCTTGGAGGGCTGGGACATGATAGCAGCTAAAACACGAGTTCCGGGAAAGCGTATGGTGGGCTATTATATGGAAAAGACCCACGACTCTTCCACCAGTGACCCAGTCTGGGGCGGCCATGCTCATCTAATCTTGTCCGTGACGGCCAAGGACCTGATGAAGATGATGACGAGCAGCTCGAATATGGCAAAGGGAAGCGAAGGCGGACAGCAAATAGACAATATG
>CAKNEV010000156.1:0-65527 GCA_930272055.1 Rhizopogon roseolus
CCGTGGTGCGGGTACGGGTAGGGGTACGGGTACCATGAACCCAGACCCGTACCCGTACCCCAGCGGTACCCGTACCCCAGCGGTACCCGTACCCATGACCCGTGCGGGTTACCCGTACCCATGCAGTTCCCTAGTCACAACTCTGGGCTCTCGCAAGATGTACAGGTCCCTGCCCGGTATGCTATGTAGGTTCACTACGAAATGTGTAGCTGGGAGGATATGAGTGCAAAAGGGGACAGTCAGACCGCTTGATGGGAAGGAATAGTGATAAGTCTAGGAGGACGGATGATGAGTATGGTGATTGTAAGGAGCGTTAGTGTCACAAATAAGGACGAACTTAGTTCTTAAGCGTTGTTACCTTGTGTAGTGTGAAGGAAAGTGGATGCGTTGCTTGGTTGGCGGAAAGATAGTGGATGTGTTGTTTGTTTCATTCGATTCATAACGGCGGCTCTGATGATTATTCGATTTAGTAACGACTGTACATGTACTACTTACGCTGTGAGGAATAACAGGTCTGGGTATAGCTTAAAGCCAAGTGGCTTTGATCGGTAAAAGCGGTAGCTAAAGGGAGTGGCGTTGTATTTGACAGAATAATATGAGTTGAAAATGTAGGTACTAATTGCCTGCAAGCATGCTGTCCTCTACGTCGTCATCAGATTGTATGCCAAGCGCTTTACGCACTGAATCACAACCCTCATAAGAATGCTTAGAAAAACTACATTGTCCACGACCTACATGACAAGCGATACTCTGACGTAAATTATAATTATCTGAAGACATTTGCCGACCGATATAGAGCTATACCATGAGCTATTGCAAGTGATCGAAGAGCGGGCTTTTTCATATGTTCATAAGAATCAAAAAAATGGTGAACAACATCATCATTACGATCTCCCTCTTGAGGGTTAAACTCTCCCTGATGATAGGGCCATGATCAAAATTAATATCTGCGACATTACTTGGACCCGCTTGGGAAGCATTACATAAAATAACCCGCTTGGGTAGCAATTTCGTTCATCCATAACACTCTGAACATCCCCGCATGCCATAATGTAACATAAGCGATCACAAACTGAAAAACAAAAGTTGATCGTGAGTCGTGACACAAAACCGGCTAACTACGATGTCAACCATGTCGTTCTTCTGCCGCGAGATTAATGGTTTTTTTTTCCGATGTTCCTGCGATTGTGTGCATCGATGGTTCCTGTGCGCATTCGTCGGTTTCAAGCTCTTTCTTGCATAATTTCAATGTGCCGCGTTCTGTGGTTGTCCATCATGGGGAGGTCATCGAATCCACTTCCGGTCCTGTGCGCATTTGTAACGTCTCAGGAAAATGGAACATGTCGGAATTGCACACGACACAACCGTTGGACTATCTGTCCCGCTAACCCTAGACTCGTTACTTGGCTAAGCACCCGTTCCACCAATGACCCAGTCTGGGGCGGCCATGCTCATCTAATCTTGTCCGTGACGGCCAGCTCCGTCACAGCATTCCCTCCGTGGGTGGCTGGTATGACTCTCAGAGTCTCGGTTGTTGTTTCATCCTGCGTATTTGGACGGATGCGATGTCGAGCTCGGGCGCGATTGGCTCGTTTCACATATGTCGCCCTTCAGTTTTTACGGCCTTCTCAGATGGAGATCGATCGGCTTCCTGTTGATCATAGTTGGGTGCTTCATCCGCAAGGTGAGTGTTTTTTGTATTGGTGAATTGAGTTGATCGTCACCGCTTATGTTAAATTTTCGCAGGGGATGTTGAAAGTGTTACATCTCGTGTTGTGCCTATTGTTGATGATCAACATATGAATGAAATTGCTAGCTGGTTATCTTAATCCTTCCCAACACGACCGCTGCGCCACCTCCCATTTCCACCTCCCCATCCCCATCTAATCCAACGCCAGACGAAACTGTCGCACAGCGATTGCGCAAAGGGTTGCATGCACAGCATAATTTTTTGAGGACGATGTGGAAAGATCAGCTCATAGATGATAAGACCGCACGTAGGTATCGTGTGGGCAATTTCGCTACATAGTCTGACTGTGCCTGCTTGGGCCAAGCCTGGCAGCCATGCGATGGAATATCAGCGAGACGCCATGGAGAAGGCGATGATGTCATGGGAAATGATGGAGGCTCTCATCACCCCATACTTTGCGAAACCTCCTTTCCTCAAGGGGATGCGAAGGCTCCGTTCTCTCTTCAAGGGCGATATTTCTATCGACGAAGGCCAGGTCTTCTGGTCGCCACCCCGGACCTCGCAAGTGCCCACCCATGCGAAAGTCACTGATATCCTGAAAGAGATGTTGGACGGCATGAAAGGGCATGACACTTACCCTGATGCACTTCAAATTAAAGATGGCCGCCAGCGATATGATGAATTCTTGAAACGTGGACGCTTCCCTTCATTCCCCACTCCCACTGGCACAGCGGCGGAGAACAAAAAGAAGAGGCCCCTGAAGGTTGCAGGGAATCTGCCAGTGAGCTCATCTGAGGCCATTACTCTCGGGAGCATCCCTTCCAGCGTAGTCTCTAGTAGCAAGCGCGGGTTTGATTCATTAGAATTGACGGATGGAAGTGCCCCCAAGAAGAACCCGCGTACCAAATAGTCTTGATACTTTACATACTCTGCTTACTCTTTGGCCGTATCACTGTAACTTGTTCTATTGTTGACATGTATCTTGCGACGACACCACTATGATCAGTATGGAAACATACTTACAAAGGGCCTGGACAGCAGCGTTTATTTCCCATTTACCACGTCCGAGTACGCCCAACTCCTCACAGAATGATTCAGACAGTCGATTATTTTGTGTTGCCGAATCTACAATGACTCGCAAACAAAAGCGCCCACTACCTCCTCTCCAGCGGCCTGATGCTCAGTAGCCGCATCGCAGCATCCAACACATCCCTCGCGCAAATATACAGCCACAACCGAGCGCGCGCTTTATCCCTGTCTTACGACGAGCGTCTACAAAGCACTTAAAATCGCATGCGCAAGTCGGAAAGCGAACGTCACCACGCCGCTAGGCTCGTGCGTCTTCAATGCGGTCTTCACGATGTCAGGGTAGGAACCTAGGAGGATAACAATTCGCGGGCGTGCTGGGAGGACGCGAGAGAGGAAGTGTCGATCTGGCATGGTATTGGCAGGGGAACGAGCTCAGGATTTTTGCGCTCCACGTGAGTCTGACGTGCGCGTATTGCAAGTATGGTCCAGTATCGCCCTCGAAAGAAAGCATTCGATCCCAGTTGAAGGTATAGTTGTTTATTCTGGCGTTAGATGAGCTACGGCATTCATCGGACGAGAGTTTAGCACTCACCGCTTGGTAGCCATGTCCTGGATCTTAATCCTTGTGATGCCCACTTCTCGAGCGACCATCTCGGTGTCTTCGATGTTGTTGCACTTCTCCTCATTTCGCTTCATCGGGTCGTGCATGACTGATGAGGCTTCGCTGATGATGATCTGATCCAAAAAGACTGCAGTTCCCTTCCGCGTGCTCATGCCGAGAACTAACCCATAGTTGACATGCTCAAGGCGGTCTGCCCACGGGAATTCCATCAACGACAGCATCTTGAAAAAATGTGATAGGTGCAGATCCTGCTGTGATGCGACGACATAGATCATCTTGTCAAAGTGGTATTTCTCCCATCGCTCTATCGCACCACCAATATCACGAGTGAGGTATATCGATGTACCATCCACGCGTGGAGATCAGCGATGAGCTAGAAATATGTGGCTGGTTGTTTGTTTAGACGCACCTGCTTTTTGGAGCTTCCACTTTTCGAGATCGACGAGTTTGGCACTGTTGGCATCGCTGATGAGACCCATCGTCTCGAGGCGTTCGAAAGCCCGATGTTGCCACTCCTTACCAACCTCGCTCTCTCCTGTGTAGACGTCGAACGACACGTTCAATCGTCCGTACTCCCCAATGTACTTTTTGACGCTCATCTCCCGCCACACTCGCCAGTTTGCAAGTGCCGCTTCGTCACCGTCTTCCATCCGCTTGAGCCACTTGGCAGCTTAGATTTTGACGTTGGGATCTGTCTCAGCATCTCGAGAGACTTTAACATACCCATCATAAAGATGCGTACTTCTCGAATCCAGTAGTGATCATGCCGAACTTCATCATAGAATCAGAAGCTATTCAAATGAAAATTTTGGGATGTACTGACTTGGGTACCCCAGTCGCCGAGACAGTTGAGAGAGACAGTCTCCCATCCACATGTTTTGTACAAGTTGTTCAGGAACGCGCCGATGATCGTACTGCGAAGGTGGCCGACGTGGAATGACTTGGCGACAAGTACTCGATGACGAGTTTCTTACCGGCGCCAGAGGTGTTTGTACCGTACGATGGCTTGCCAGTGGGGCTGTCATAGGTGAGAGTATGTATTTGGTTGAGGACCTCGCGGATGAGGGAAGCGGTGTTGAGTTGGAAATGCAGGAATTGCTTGTCGTGCGCGATTGTCGAGATGAAGTCATCGGGTTGGAACTGGTAGCAGGCGATGACAGTGTCAGCAGCGTATCAGTAAGAGTAGCATAACTCGATCGACTCACATCTGTTAGAACTTTCTTTGCTAGCTTATCAGGCTTGCCTGAATCGCGGAAGAGCAACTGTGAAATCAACGCCCTTCTTTCCATAATCAACGCCGGTATAAGCTTGCTCAAGCGTGAGCGGCGGCAGCGCATCCGATACGCGTTTTGCAATGGCCGTACGGAACGCATCTAGAATGCAGGATGAAGGGTCTGTGCCAGGAACGGAAGGTAAAGATGGCAGCGACCGTCGACGGGACCATGATTATAAGACGTCTAACGTAGATGTGGTATACGGTGAACCTGCGGAGGATCATCATCAGGAAAATCAGGAAAATTATTACAGTAGAAATAGTCATGAAAAAATGACAAAAGAATTCGATAACAAACCGACTTTCGACATATAAATTCACGCACCACAAGTACTGGCAGTAGAAATGTCATGCATCTCACGACTCTATTACGTAGCGGGGCACGAGCGAAGGATTAGAGTATTGTCTCCGAGCAAACAGAAGTTGCGGCATCTACGCCATTTGGTTTAGTATCGAGCAATTACTATTTGCTCGCCGTTTCCGTACTAAGCAACTGCGTGAACCTCGTAGAATGCTCATAATGCATAGTGGTGGTATATGAGCAAACACGTCATTATAACCATTTCTACTGCATGATAATTCGATACAACAAACAAAATAGCTGAGCTGATCAAAAAGAGTCTTGGGAGTCGAACCCTGCCCTCTCAAGGCCATGTTTCAAGCATGTACACCGTCGTGCAAATCCACTTGTGGTGTACGAATCACTTGCTTGCAACTAATTTGCGCGCACTTGTTCAACTCGATGGTGGAAAGACTCCTTTGGTAGACTTACCTGCAATGCACTCAATCTCAAACAAAACGTCTTTCGGAAGTCGAGCAACTTCGACAGCAGAACGTGCCGGCTTGTGTTCCGAACCACTAAAGAACTCCTCGTAGATCTTGTTGACTGTGGCAAAGTCCCCCATATCTTTCAAGAACACCTGACACACATTCATCAGATTGGAGCGAGTGTCCAATAGAAAAGTGACACACCGTGGTCTTGACGACCTTGCCAACTGAGCTGGCGCTGGCTTCGAGGACAGCCCCGAGGTTCGAGAGAGCTTGCTTTGTCTGCTCCTCGATACCCCCTTCAACGATCTGCATCGTGGAAGGCACGAGTGGTATGCAACCCGAAACAAACACGAAGTCGCCAGCCTTGATGGCTTGGGAATAGGGTCCGATGGCTGAGGGCGCGTTCGTCGTCGCAATAGCTGTAATGGTAGACATTTCTCGGTTTGTTCTGACAGCAAGTGCAAAAGCGAGGTAGTTGAGACGAAGAAAATTTGTTCTACAAGAGGCAAGTCTACCGTGACCGAGAGCAAAAGATCTTGACAAGCGGATCGCACGCAACATCAATCGATATCACTGAATGATATTTCCGCAAATGACCGTTCGAACTTGGTTCGTGCCCAAAGTTCGGACCAAACAAGCGTGGATTCCAAGAACGATAAGATAAGATGTACCGGTATCAATTGCAAGTCGGTTCAGCTTTAGCCTTTGAAGCTTTGATACTAACTAATGCTATTGCCTTCGTTAACTCGACTATCGCTTGTTACTGGACGGGTTGTAGTGGCGGTCATGTCTCGACAATGCACTTCGGGAATCGGCACGGTGGCACGGTTAGCGATGTGCCTTGCCAGTTTCCGACTCGGACACAATCCAAGCAAGTCATCCCAAAATATCTCAACAGGTTGACCATCAATGAAAACCCCGCAGCGGAGTGGCTACGAGATGTTCAAAATGACGCGATTGTAGGGTGATGCAAATTCACCTGGTGTTCAAACGTTCACCCACCACCCTCTCGTTACCGCCTTAGAAACGGGCTTTTCGCCCGCGCAACTGCTGATAATAACCTCCTTCCAGTTTCATAGTGGTGATTAACTGTTGCTCGACATTCCTCATCTCTACATAGCTACGGCAAATTTCACCGTGCATTTATCATACGATTTCCATAGCATGAAGAATCCACCGGGCCCGGAAGCGTGTAAGAGAAGGAATGGTGTGCTCGCTGTTGTACACAGGAAGCGGGAGCGCGAGTACTTGGTGTCCCAATTTACTTATCACGCATGATAGAACGGCGATAAGTAAATCGACGATTATCAGCCTAAACTCGCTCGACAAAAAAGTTACTCTAATTTGAAGCGTATCATGCATCAATGCATCATTACTACAGCACCAGGTGGTTCGTACTGCCGAGAACGTAGTATAAATATAGTTGACCGTGTAGGTCTAACGCAAAAACAGCATAATGACGTAGAGGAGACTCGACGTTCAACGTATGCCACCAGGAGTGGGTGTGGGTGAGATCATATTACTACCTGTGATGATTGCAGGCAGAGGCATTCGAAGTCCTATCTTCGGCGCGCCAGACGATGGTGGCTCGGGATTGGCGCGTTCGGGAGGTGTCGAGCATGGTGCAGGTACTTCATCCTCTGCTGCATCTCCAGGCTCTGCCCCTGCAGGTATACGTGGTGGACGAGCCTCAACGGCCCTCATAATCTCCTTGAACTCTTCCTCGCCTGTCCAGTTCCCAACGATATCCTGGAGATCGTCATATCTCTTGGCCTTCGCTATTCTCGACTTCAGCTCATGTATGTCTGCCTTCGACAGCTCCGAACGTGTGCCCTTGAACTGCGTAACACAAAACTTCGTGGAGGACCAGTGGTTATCCAAGTATTGGCAGAGGCGCAGGTACAGAGGCACAAGTGTCAACTCAACGTCTTGGAGGGGTGTCAATGAAAAACATGAAGGATTTGACTCTGCCGCTGTTGCAATCATGACCGAGTCTGCGCCTAAACAAGGTATAAGCGAATATCTAACATGAGTTGTGCAGTTAAACATACCAGTGAGCTCCCTGACGCGTTGTGCATCTGCTCTTCCTGTACAATCTCCATTTTCTACTATCGCCACGTCCAAATCCAGTTCATGCACAAATTCAACGATCTCTCTGAGCCTCTCAACCAACGCTCGCTCTCTCGGCCGCATGTTTCGTGTCCGACAATGTATTGTGATCGCATTCACACCCGTCCTTGCTATCCTTTCCACCAACTTCTTTGTTTCTTCCTGAGTGGGGAGTAGTCTGATCTTCGCCGATACACTGATCTCCTTCGGCAGTTCCCTCCTCAGAGCCTCTAATATTCCGCAAAGAAGATCCGGATTCGACAAGAGAGCCGCACCCATACCAGCGTGTGTGCTGAAAGGTTTCGGGCACCCGCAGTTGAGGTCAACACCCGAAACATCTTGCATGACAGTTTTCGCAGCCTGTACTGCTAGTTCGGGGTCGGCGGAGCCAATTTGGTATATCAGATATGGTTTCTCTAAAGGATGCGTCGTGAACATGGAGCGAGTCTTTCCGTTGTACGAGATGACGCCGGTAACAGCTATGTAAATCAAGAAGAAAAAGAAATCAGTTCGATATATAGAAACTGAAAAGTAGATCGCAATTACGGTCAACCTCGCGTTCTGCATGTAGGATGGCCTTGTCTACTATTTCAGGGCCCCAGACAAGGTTTGCGCCATGCTTGAGAGCCATTAATCGCGTTGGCACTGGCATGAAAAGTTGAATTAACATTTAAACTGAGACCGGACTGCAGATAGAAAATCGGCACGCACGGGCACCAGATCTGACCATTGGTGCAAGAAATACGCCATTCCTGAATGATTCTGGTGTGAGATGGTCGAGTCGTTGACGTTTGGGTGCTCGCTGTGAATCATTCTGAGGGGCTGGGGAAGTTGAGATTGGGCGACGAGACATGGTGCAAGTCAAGGACAGCTTGAGGGTGCTCGGTGGTATGTGCAGATGCTTTATACGTGTTTTGAATGGATGAACGAGTCGAACGAGCATCAAAATGCTTGGGTTGTAAATAGTTGCCTTAGACCAGCTTGGCAAGTGCTGGAATGATAAAATCAGCGCTCACCCGGGGTTGCACGTGACCGGCGCGCGGAAGGACCTAACTTATACTTACCTTGACCCGGACTCCCCTGCTTTCGTTATTCCACTGATAACAACCAGCGAAATGATACCCACAAATCGAACAGTGGCCTCCTCTCTCTTTCGCTCTTCTACACATGTCCATCCCATTCCACGGACCTCGTTGACTTCTGTGGCAGGTGTAGGTAGCAGCACGAACCATGCACGGACATTGCAAACGAATGCATCTGCGATTGGTGCATTGGGCTGCCAACCTAGGATGCTGGTACAGCCTGTTGTTGCACGGAGGGGTCTCGCAACTACCATACAGAGTACGTCGTAACCTCACTCTGTGAGGCGTACTTAATATCATGTAGACACTTTCACCTTGTCGTCCGAACGAAGGCCTCATTTCGACAAAATACTGATCGCAAACAGGTATTTTCAAATACTTCCTCTCACCTAACTTTGTTTAACATATGCACAGGGGTGAAATTGCGTGTCGAGTGATCAGAACTGCAAAGAAACTGGGCATAAAGACTGTAGCAGTATACAGTGAAGCCGACGCAAACTCTCTGCACGTCCTTGAAGCAGACGAGGCATATTGCATAGGTCCTGCCCCTTCAACTGAGAGCTATGTTCGTCTATAATCTCATCAACCCGGCGGTTATCTGTTGACACCGGTTCACTTAGCTATGTATGGACAAGATTATCGATGTTTGTCACCGAAGCGGAGCTCAGGTTGGTTTACTCCCAGGTTCAGCCATATGAGACGGTGCTTGATTTCTGCGTTTGCATTATTCTGACTACAGGCTGTCCATCCGGGGTACGTCACTATCACCGATATTGCTATGTTCCAAGCTGATGTTCTTGTTAGGTATGGCTTCTTGAGCGAGAATGCAAAGTTCGCAGAGCGACTAGCAGAGGAGGGCATTGTCTTTATTGGACCTCCCTCCAGTGCTATTGTGAGCATGGGGTCCAAAAGGTCAGTTTAAGCATCATCAATCAGCAGTATTGAGTTGATTTTCTTTCAGTGAATCTAAGAATATCATGTCTGGTGCGATTCCTCAACTAAGGAGCTTCTTGGCATGTGACGTTCAACTTTTTCATGCAGCTGCCGGTGTCCCTTGTGTACCAGGCTATCATGGCGCGAATCAAGACACCGATCTTCTATTCGCAGAAGCTGAGAAGATTGGTATGCACCTTTCGCTTCGAAGCTACCTTACTAAGCGCAGCGTGTTACATAGGTTACCCAGTCTTGATTAAAGCTATTCATGGTGGTGGTGGCAAGGGCATGCGCGTCGTTTCATCTCCATCTCAGTTCAAAGATGCCCTCGCTAGCGCACAACGCGAATCCTTGAAGAGCTTCGGTGATGCAGACGTGCTTGTAGAGAAGTACATCGAGCGCCCCAGGCATGTTGAAGTACAGGTATTTGCAGATACGCTTGGGAATACTGTGAGTCTGTGGGAGAGAGATTGTTCGGTACAAAGGAGAAACCAGAAGATCATCGAGGAGGTAGGTTCAAAAGTTGGACCGAGAGTGCATAGATCAACAACTATCTACGATAGGCCCCGGCACCTGGTTTGAGCCCTGACCTTCGCGCAGACTTGTCCACGAAAGCGGTTGCTGCTGCAAAGGCCGTCAATTATGTAGGTGCTGGTACCGTCGAGTTCATCTTCGACAATGATACGGAGAAATTCTACTTCATGGAGATGTATGTGCCCTCCGGTCACACGGCACTTTACGATACTCACCAACTTGCCAGGAACACCCGCCTGCAAGTTGAGCACCCCGTCACGGAAATGATAACCGGTCTTGACCTCGTTGAGTGGCAACTGGAAGTTGCAGCTGGTAACCCTCTTCCACTTTCTCAATCACAAATTCCTCTCGTTGGGCATGCGTTTGAGGCGCGGATATATGCCGAGAACCCGCGGAACAATTTCCTACCTGACTCTGGACCACTCTTGTACCTGGACACTCCGAAGCCAACACACGTCTTTGCTCCTCCTATTATACCACTCCCCCACTCTTCGGAAGTAGACTCAATGAAGCGGTCGCCTGATACCTCAACCAACGTGTCACCATCGATGCGCTTAGAACAGGGCTTTACACAGGGCGCACAGATTGGCGTGTTTTATGACCCAATGATTGCTAAGCTGGTGGTACACGGACGGGATAGGACGTCTGCACTTCGTGTTCTTCGCCGTGCGCTTGAAGAATATAAGGTCGTCGGTGTTTCAACAAACATCGAATTCTTGAGATCACTTGCCGGTAATGGTGCGTTTATCAATGGAGAGGTCGAAACTGGCTTCATCAAGGTTTACCCATTCATCTGGTTATCTTGTCCATGTTGATCTTGACACATGAATAGAAACACTACGAAGACCTTTTCCCGCCTGTCGAAAGTCCCTCAGCCGAGTTGCTAGCTCAAGCCGCGCTGTTCATCACACTACGAGAACATCCAGTCCAATCCGCAAGTCTTTCAACACCATGGACAACACTGACTTCAAGACGGTTTGGTGGAGATGTTTACGAACGCACCGTCTCCATCCAGCCCGACGATGCCTCTGTAGAGCCTACACGGGTTTCCCTGAAATCTGTCTCTTCAGGCCAATTTGATATAACCGTTCACTCTGCCACACCGAAGACGTTCGCGGGTGTTTCAGCATGCCTGGTTTCACCCGTAACGCTGAGCACGTCACTCAATGAGACCTCAACAGACATTACAGTTGTATCACAGAACCCGCCTCCTTCCATTCCTGCGTCACGCACGACAAATACCATGGAACGCCTACATGTGTTCTCAGCGTCAGGAGTCAAAACGACGCTGGCGATTCCACCCCCCGCGTACGTGCTCTCTCTCGACAAAGATGTTCTTTCTGCATCCAAGGGTGCCTTGCGCGCGCCGATGCCGAGTTTAGTTGTAGAGGTGAAAGTCAGCGTGGGCGATCGGGTTGAGAAGGGCCAACCGGTGGTGGTTTTGGAGAGTATGAAGACGGAGACTGTGTTGCGTGCTGAGGTATCGGGTGTTGTGAGTGCGGTGGGATGTGTGAAGGGGGATATGGTGGAAGAGGGGCGGGAATTGGTTGATATCAAGGACTTAGAAGAAGAGTAGGTAGCTGTACTTGGTCTGGAATATATTTGTATTTTAGTTGGTGGAAGTTTGAGGAGCAAATGTACTGATCAGTGATATTCTTGCAAGGCTAGTCAATAACGCCCGATCCAGTAACTAATCGCGCACTCGACTGCATTATTGCAGTGTCGTGCAGGAATCTATAAGGGGTTCTGTTCATATTGTTCGCTCGTGATCCTGAGTCTAAGTAGAAACAACCATATACGTGTCCAGTTAACTGTTACTTACACGTGGTAATGGATCACCTCCCGTACGGCGTCGGACTTTCCTCCACTCTCCCCGCTTTCGCCAGCTGACTTCCGATACCAATAGTGTCTTGCAGAAGATCTTCTCCAAGAAGCCTGAGCTCGCTTGGACCTCTGCGTTTGTGGCGCTGCGCAGGGGGGATACCAAAAACAGTTTCCTCCAGCGCTTCCGGCGCCTCCAAGCCATCTCCATCAGCAGAATCAAAACTATCGTCAAATCCATCCCCCTCGCCCTCCATTGCGCGCGCGAATGGATGCACAGCACCGCCTCCCTCGCCAAAGTCCTCTCCAGTCGAATCGCTGGAGTGGTTTGAATCTGACGAGCCGAATGAATCGTCCAGGTTTGGGTTGCGCGCCGAGGCCATGAGGAATGCGGTCGATGGCTGCCCTGGGTGTGCAGGCTCGTCGCCGAGAGAATCTGAATCTGAGTCGCTATTCAGGCGTGGACCACCTGGTCGTAACGTGCTGGGCTCTTCTGGTTGGAAGTGGAAAGAGTCAGGTTGTTGATCGGGGGTATAGAGGGATCGTGGTTGAGGGGAAGGGGCAAGCCTTCCTGCGTCAGAACTTTGGTGAGAATGCGATCCCGATACCGAGTCTGGTGCGCCGAGTCCCGCCTTGCGCATCATACTTGCCAAACTGGAGCTTGGATCGTTGTCATATGCAGAAGGATAGGCATGCCGGGTATATCGTGTTATGGATGGTGGGGTGGGGATCGTAGACATGGTATCTTCTGTGCCTTCCGGGATGTACCCAAATTTCTTGAAGCCCCCAAACCGGTCAATAGTGGCACTACTTCGGACGGAGCTGTGCTCAGATTGGACAGAACCAAGAAGGTCACGACGAATACGTTCTGCAGCTTCCTTCCCAGGTGTTCTTCCCAACGTAGGGAGCAAGTCTTTCCCTGGTGTCCGACCTAGGGGTGGTATTAGTCCCAGTCCAACACTAGACCTCGGCGCGCGTGCAAATGCCACCGTTCGCGGTGGTGAGAGACCACGCATGAGTTCTGCCGAATCATCAAAAGAATCATTGAACTGATCAAAAGCCCCTGGCGTGGCAGTTGATTGATTGAGGTATGACCGCATATCTAGCGCAGACGACGAGTCAGAAGTGGATGCCATCGGGGGGTATGGCTTGCGTGGAGAGCGCTCGTATGGTTGCCTCTTAGGTGGTAGTGGAGGGTCAGGAAGATGGCGCGGAGCGAGATAGGTGGTATCTGGAGACGCTAAGACCTTGCTTCCTTCTTCGAGGGTAAAGTTTTGGAGTTCGCGATCAAGACGAACTAATGGAGATTCTAGTGATGCACTCCAGGAAGGTTGATCCATGGTATGATTATGAGGAAACCCGGTGCGAGCTGGAGTAGACGATACAGCGTTCGATGGCATGAAAGAGGATTCAGAAGCAGTAGAGTGTAGATCATAAGTGCGACTGTGGGGACGAGAAGGGGTTGTGTCATTTTCGGTGTCAAACTGAGAAGTTGCCTCGGCGTCGAGCTGGATAGAAGAACTTTCGGTCTGGGATGTAGTTTCCGATTGTTGTTCGTGAAAAGAGGAGTAGTCCTCACACGCAGGGATGTGTACTTGTGCGGCTTTCTCGTAAAACGATGTCCAGAACTGATATGACAGGGTAGGCTCCACCGATGACTTAGTATGCAAAATCAAAAGTCACCTTTGCAGCTTGCCGAACGGGTTCAGTGCTCACAGCATACCGCTTGACAGCGGGCAGCAATTTTGTGGCCATGACATTCTGAATCTTTGAGAAGTTCGCGTCGATGTTCTAATGGCTTCATGAGCGTTTCATCGGGAGGAAACACAAGTTAGGACAACCTGAAGTTTAATGGTTATCAGCTGTTCAATCTGATCGATCTGGTCATTGACAGATGCATTAGCGTCGAGACCGGGAACAACGATGGATGCAGGATCAGCACTGGCTTGCCAGCGAGGAGGATTGGGGGTTATGCTCATCGTCGCGCCTATCAAACGCGTCTTGTCACGCGTGACATGCGTGCTTCGCGTCACGCTTTTAATCTTATTGAATGGAACCTGAACTCTCTTCTATCAGTGGAACTCCTTATCCATATTTTAGAAGTTGTCGTATCAAACGTCGAACACGTATGAATTAATCGTTAGATTTAAGTTCGAACGTTCAGGCTGTAAGTCTTTTGCTTCTGTCCTCAACCTGCTAAATTTTTATTGAGTGGAACACTGACTGACTGACTGCATCAGCAAACTACTTTGTCTCTGTCTGTACAGCTCTGTACAAAGGGAACCAAGCTGTGGCCAGCCAAATTTTGGTGATGGGAAAATTAGTGATTTGCTGATAAGTTGTCGCCTTACCAAATACTTGTGGTACAAGAACTGGCGCAAACTGTATGTCGATTCCAATTATTATTGTGGTAGTCATCTAAATCTTCCATAGATGAACATCATGATCAACATAACATCAATGTAAGTAATATGTCCCAATAGGTTTGTCCAAAAAGACAGGGTAACTAGAGGCGTAAGCAGCCCATAAAATAATAATAATACAAGTCGTGCACGTTCTCCTCTTAAAGTGCAATACCACACTGTGACTGAAGGCATCATCCGTCAGTGAAACGATTTCCTAAAGCATGGATAGGACTAACTGGATTCTCCGGGATCTCAAGACCAGAGCTAGCATTCGATAATCTGTTACGCTTGACATCGTCTAACAAGTCGGCAGACAGGTATGCTTTCCCCTTGCCCTTGTCCATGAACTCGGACGGGTCGGAATATGCGTACGGAATGGCGACAGTCTCATGGCTTTCACTGCTCCTAGAGTCGTCGCTAAACCCTTCCTGGGATGTCTCGCGCAAGAACGGGTTCACAAGAAAGGATGAATTACTGAATGGTGTTATTAGGGGCACGGACTGCGTGGGTATTTTGGTGACCTTGCTTGAGCTCTCACTGGATACACTGGCGACGTGTGAAGGATCTGTAAATGGGTTTAGAATCCCAGTTGTTTTCTGTATCTGCGCATTTGTGGGGCTTGCAGCAGCTACAGCCGCTTTCCAAGACGCTTGTTGCTCCGGAGATTTGCACGTTGGAGCTAGCGCTACGGCTTCCGATCGAGCTGACACAGCATCTCTGTGCAATGCATGTAAGGTCTCGACATTAGAATGTTCGGCGGTTCGGGCGACATCAAGGAATGGGTTCATGGAACTAGAGCCGGGGGGAGCGGGGAATGACGAAGGACTTGGTCCAGGGCTCTCTAATTCTTCATCATTATCCACAGGAGTTAGGAATATCGGGGCAAGTGTGGTAGCGGCACTGCGATACGAGTGGAGATCCATACTCGACTCGGACCCGATAGCGATACCTACGCCGACGCTCACGCTGGACTGCCAGTCGTTGGATGTATACAGACTCTGCTCGCTGGCAGAATATCTTGCCCTGCCTTCTGATCCCTCATCGCCTGAGAAGGCATACCCATCGTTTGATGTGGTGTCATTCTCGTAGAAAACCGAGCCAGATGCGTTACGGACATGAGAATGCAGGGAACCAGGCTCAGCTGCGGGACGCGGGAAGGCGAAGGCCGACGAGATGAAGGAACCCGAGGTGCGATGCATGGTGTCCAGGCTCTCTCTCATATATTGCCCTCCAACGGAGTCGTAGGTAGGACGGTATGGGTGAGTTTCGCGCATCGTTTCTATTGCCTCTGGCGAGAGTGGCGCGGTAAGGTCCCTATAATGAAGCTGTTGTTGGCGCGAATGGCACTTGCGGCGAACGAAATAACATGCTGCAATAGTGAGAACCACAAGCGCCAGGATCCCGCCTACAACCCCTTCAATGATGGTGTTTTCATTTGACCTTTATTTCGGCTAGGTTATGTGTTGTGTGAAGACCGTTGAAATAACGTACCTGGTCCCCGACCCGGGTATTGAAGTTGAGACAACAACTGGAGATGAGGTAATGTATGTTGTCGTGTATGGCGTTGAACCGGCGATTGACACAATACTAATTGTGGTAAATGTGGTAAATATGGTATGGGATGAGATGGCCACTGGCGTCGTCGAGGTCTGCACATTATTCTGGTCGGGTGACGGACTGGAGCTTAGACTTAGATAGTAAGGCCAACTTATTCCAGTTTTGGCTTGGAAAACTTACTGTGGAACGGCGCCCTGTGTCACAGATATCGTTGTGCCAACTGTTTCCACTATCGAGAGAGTAGTCCCGTGCGCAGTGAAAGAAGGGGTGCCTGCAGGATCATTAGAAGGCTTCACGACTAACACCGTAGGTGATCCTCCGGACGAGTCTGTAACTGACGTAAAACCTTCCATAGTCGGGCTTGGACTGCCCGCGAGGTTTCCACTGGAAGATTGTGGTGAATGAGATTTTTCACCAGGCATTGTCGTTGGAGAGTCTCCGGCGAGCGTTGTCGATGACGTTGTAATTGGTGGCCCAGGATGACTAGTGGGTGCAGCCGCAGGAGAATTCGGAGTTGTAGTAGTGTGGGTGTGAGCTTTCTGAGGCTGGGTTGTAGATGGGGGATCATATGTACTAGAGGGCGAGGGTGCTTTCCCAGATGAAGTTTGCGGATCACCAGTGAGTGCAGACGATGTGGTAGCGGTGGACTTGCCGGGCTTATTAGTTTTATCAGATGAGTGTGTGCTCGACAATACAGATGTAGTAGATCCGTCTCGAGATGAAGAAGTCGATATATGTGCACTTGTGGTGGAAGTGGTTGTTTCAGTAGGGATCGAGGAGCTAGAAGTGGTAGCGGATGACTTGGCAGAATGATGAGATGAGGATGTGCTCGACGGCACAGATGTAATAGATCCGTCCTGAGATGAAGAAGTCGACATGTGTGCACTTGTGGTGGAAGTGGTTGCTTCAGTAGAAATCGAGGAAGTAGAAGTGGCAGCTGATGACTTGGCAGGATGAGTTTTATCTGATGAGGATGTGCTCGACGGCACAGATCCGCCCTGAGAGGAAGAAGTCAACGTGGGTGCACTTGTTGTAGTAGACGTAGACGTAGTTGAATCAGTAGTGACAGAGGAACTAGAAGTGGTAGCCGATGACTTGGTAGCATGAGTTTTATTTGGGGAGAGTGTGCTCGACGATAGAGAGGAAGATGTCGTGGGCGAGGGTATATTCGTAGTAGTTTGAGAAGGAGCATTGGAAGATTTGGATGTGGAAGTCGTTGAATCCGTAGGGAGCGATGAGCTAGAAGTGGTAGTCGAAGACTTGGCATTATGAGTTGTATTTGGTGAGAGCGTGCTCGACAACAGAGATAGAACCTCATGAGAGGAAGAAGTCGTGGAAGTGAGTGCATTTGTGATAGTTTGGGGAGGACCATTGGGCTTGGAAGACATAGAAGTAGTAGTGGCTGGATCGAAAGGGGTTGAAGAGCCAGGAGAGGTATAGGAACTGGTGGGTACCGATTTATTACTTGGTGAGGTGCTAGACCGGTATGAAGAGGTCGTAGTTTCAGAAATCTCCGAAGTTGGCGAATCAGTCGATGAGGGTGACGAATTAACCCCTGATAGGACGGTCGGACTAGGACCGATATCTGAAAGCGGAGGGCTCAAAGTAGGAGGACTATTTTGAGGTATTCCGCCTGTGCCTCCGATTGGCGACGGAGTGCTAGCTGCATTGCTTAGTGCTGAGCTTTTTGTCTGCCCCCCATTACCTGTGTTCATCGATGAATATGAAGAAGAAGAGGGAGATTTCGGCTCGTCCGTGCTGGTACCTGATCCATTATAAGTAGTTGACGTCCCATCTGACTGATACCTTGTGACGCCCAATTCGTGAGAATTTCAGCTAAAAAGCTATGAATGCGCAAATATAGGGAACGCACGATGATGGAAGATCAAACGATGACGGGAACGTTGAACCTATTGAGGCAGTGGGAATTTGTCCGGATGTCTGGCGTGACGTAAGAGGAGGATATGCTCCTAGAGATGAAACAGTGCTCCGTGACGCTGGCGAGGATGGTGGGCTTGTCGATTGTATGGTCTGCGTGTATTGGTTTTGGGTCGCGGCTGACGCGTGGCTGGAAGATGGAGTTGTGGTTGTCGTGTCAGGTCCTGTGGACACGGACGGTAGGGTTTTAGGCACGGATGGTGAGCCCGTGGTGGGAGGAGCCTGCTGAGAAGTTGGTCCTGGCAGTTTGTCCTCTGAAGAAGTATTACTACCCCCAGGTAATGCAGAACGAACGAAGAGTCTTCGGATCATATAACTGAGCAAGAGCGAGGGGGGATCACTTCTACTCCCTCACGGGATAATAACTATTTTCGAAAGCTGCACCATGATGTCCGTCAGCGTTTCAGGCGGTGCTATTGTTGCATTCAACCCTTGATGGCGAGGGTGTTTGAGAGCTATTTGTTGGGACAACAGTCAGATAGAACCAGTGTCCTCTCGTTTATTACGGGATACGAGTTCTCGATTGATTGCCTCACTATGTCTAGGAGCCAACACTCTCGTTAAATGCAATCGGTCCTTGGTTGCGAGTCACGCGGCGTAACTGAAGCAGCAACGGGATGAGATCAACATCAGTTCGTAGTATGTCATAGGACAACAATACACCGCCGCGGCACAATTTTGTACAGACACCATGCGAAACGTGTCAGGGAATATATTGTTCCTGAATGTGAATAGATTAGCAAACAGCTCTGAACTATCTTCAGAAACAATACCTAAAGGCGGGCAAGAAGCGTAGGAATTCATATGTCGCAAATTTCGGCAGTACTGCAGGTTCTTTTGATGCCTGCTTTCAGGGGTGACAGATGCTAACCTGCGCATGAAGTGAGAAGGAAGGGACAACAATGACTACAGCCAAAAATTACGAAAAGCGTCATCTATACACGGCGCAGCGTATGTAGTAATCCGTCGCAAAGATCTGCAGCCCCATTTCAAGAAGCCTTTACTGTGAGAAATGAATCAACATTATGATCGATCAAAACGTTGTAGCAAGTCGGGTGTGGCAACTTGAAAGTTGCCTGAAAGGAGTTAACGTTAACCTGTGAGACGGAACGTCACGGAGATAGTGATCTGCAACGACGCTGACCCGATGGGCACCTCCATGGTTATTGTTCGAGCGCAGAAAACATCCTCCAGAAGACAGTAAAGCAATACATACGACGACTATAAAAGGGTTATCCAAGGATTGAGGAGAAGTAGGGGATGATATTTGAAATTTGATGAGTCGGCACCCCGCGGTTGGCGGTTTTTCCCATGTAGACGGACTTCTGCGGCAGATCGGGGAGTTATGAAGAAACCGAACGGGTGACAGGTCAACTAGTCGGGTCAGCGGAAAGGTCAGCAGTGGGATATCTACGATACACTAAAACTCCCTGGCGCAGCTAGCGAAAAAAAGGAATATTAATATCGCTCAAGAAGCAACAAGTCAAACAAAATTTGACCATAGACTCCATGACAAGCCAAAATAAGGAAATAAAAATTGCAGAAGTAATTGCCACGTGGTTGCAAGGTCCAAGAATCTTCTTTTGGAAGGGCTTGTCGACGACTAGCTCTTGTTCAGCTTGGTTGCACTTATAAAAACCAATTCTCTAGCGCTGATTAGGTCTTTAACTTTCTCTTTCGACTTTCCTTGTCCTGCGTCTTGTTTGGTAGTCAATGACAATGGCGCAGCCTCTTGAGCCAAACCGGCGCCGATCCCTCTCCGATCCACTGGCTGTTGCTCTTATGCCCCCTCCGAACGAGAGCCCTGCAGATCGGGAAAGGAGATTAGCAGCAGAGTCAGAGGCCAAACGGGTAAGTGATGGTATTGATGAGATGCTCCGTGCAGAAAAGAAGGAGAAGAGGGCAAAACCTGAAATTAAGATCTTACTTCTGGGCCAAAGCGAGAGTGGAAAGAGTACAACACTCAAACGTGAGTCTTTCAACTTTCTTCTTCCTCTCTTCATTGTCTTTCTGTGAAAACAAGTGCGGACACAATAGTCCGCCCTTCTGTCGAGTTCCATTTTTGTATGTTTTTACAGTGTCATATTTGCACCTTTCACTCCATTGAGTGAGACTCAATTAGCAAAAAGAACCGATATCTTGACCAGAAGATCCTTTTATTATTATTATTATTTTCGTTCGCGCAATATTATCCGTGTCGTGAACCTGCACACACCAGTATCTGAGCATTGCTATTTGGGCTGTGCTAACTTCATATGTCTCTCCAGAATTTCAGCTGATGCATGCAACTGCCGCCTTTCATGCTGACCGAATCGCATGGAGAGCTGTGATATACCTTAACCTGGTGCGGTCCATTCGTCGGTGAGCCTTGAAATAATTTTTGTTGAACACCATAATGACGTCCTCCCAGCATCCTTGACGCTATCTCCCCAGAATCGGACCAACCAGACGAAGCAGAGGAGATTGCTTCTATTTCGCCACTCGTCTCAATTCGCGGGTCTTCTATGGTTTCTGCCACCAGGGTTCCCAAATACCCCCAATATCGCCGTGCATTGGAACCTCTGAAGGAGCTTGAGGAACGATTGATACGAATGCTATCATCTCCCGATGAAGACGAGCCTACCCACACTACCCCTGCAAAGCCGGATTGGAGTCTTTATGCAAACGGAAACTTTAATACCCAAGTCCCTGTCAGCAAGAACGGACGACCAGCGCCCTTTATCACCATCCCCCCCACACGCCCAATCGCATCCCCACTTTCTCCCCTTTCGCCGTCTACGAGCCTCCCATCGCCTGGTGGGTCAAGTAACAGTTCTTCTAAATCTAAGAATGCGGAAGTTAGTGTTCACCATACCTCGAACTGGAAAAAGGCCTTTTCTCTCGGTAGTAGAACCAAGAGTCCCAAGAGTGCGCACACGAATGAGATTGAGGGCTGGTGGGATGATCCGAGCGATCCTGTTCATGTGCTCAATGCATGCGCTCCGCCAATGCTGGCATTATGGAAAGACCCAAGTGTTAAACAGCGTCTGCGGGAGAAACAAATCAGACTGGAAGAAAGTGGTGGCTTGTGAGTCCATTTTATAACCGATGACTACTTTTCTCAACGATTCACAGTTTTTTGGATGAAATATCTCGTATTACGGCTCTGCGGTATTTTCCGAGCGATCGTAAGTCAAATGACTGTCTGACATGCGTCATTATTAACAATGTTTAGAGGACGTGTTGAAAGCTCGGCTCAAGACCATGGGCGTTGTCGAGCACTCGTTCGCCATTGCTGATGGCCAGCGCCGGGTTAACACCTGGAAGATTTATGATGTAGGAGGTGCCCGGAATCAACGGCATGCTTGGGCACCTTACTTCGAAGATGGTAATTATAATTGTTTGATGACTATGTCAATTTATTGACCACTGCGCAGTGAATGCGATTATTTTTCTAGCACCTATATCCGCTTTCGATCAGGTGTTGGTAGAGGTCAGTTGTCGACTACTCGTCTGTACGCTATCATTTCTCGACGTACTGACTGCGTATACAGGATCCAACAGTGAACAGACTAGAAGACTCGTTACTATTATGGCAATCCGTTGTGTCAAACAAACTTCTTTCACACGTCAGCATCATCCTTTTCCTGAACAAGGTCGACCTTTTACAGGTCTGTTGTTCTGCCTACCATCAGCAAGCAAGGCGATGATATTAATGATTCTCCAACCTTCCTGTAGGCAAAGCTCAAGAGCGGTGTCCGCCTCAGCCGCCATATGCCGCAGTATGGCGACAGACCAAATGATTATGAAGATGTGACTAAATGTAGGTGGTAACCGTACTTTCGATCAGGAACATCTTCTTAAGTTGTCCCGTGCAGACTTTCTTCACAAGTTTGGAGGCATTCATGATAAACTGTCGACGAACAGGGAGAGGCAATTCAAGAGTAGGTCGATTTCAAAATGAGCGAGGGTCCGCTTCTTACATCCCACCAACATCAGTTCATCTCACGTCAGTCACTGATACTAGGCGGACAGCCACTATCATACAGAATGGTTCGTGGGGTTTTCTCCGAGGAGTCGTTTTACTCAACATATTACAGTACGAGATATCATCATCACAGCAAACTTGAAGCACATTCATTTGATCTAAGCGTCATCTCTTTTCACCCTACATACCTGGAGTCATTTTTCGGCGGATTGCTGCGTTATCCGCGTACTGTTGTGCTGTAATAGTTTCCTTTATTTGTCTTATTTTCATCTAAGCATCCCCCTATGAGTTCTAATGTTCTTCTATCCCATCCTTCCAGCGTGTATACCATGCATCGAGCATTACAATTGTTGACCTAGTATTACAGATTTACCATACCCTTCTGCTAATTGGAACTTCCATACCAATAATAACATTCACTGCTTTTACTAGACACGTTCGTAAGAGAACCGTGGTTAGTATAAGTCAGGGTGGTCTCGAGCGTACTATTGTCATCTATACGAGACATTACATGGCATCAATAATTTCCTTCAGCTGTACTTCGTCTAATATCCCAAAACCCTTCTGTGGTGTGACCTGTGATAAATTTGGTTATGAAAATCTGCGAGAGAAGTTATAAGCAAGCGCGTGCCTGTGCTATTTGGACGTTGTGATGGTCTAGTTTCTCCTCCATGACTTGTTTCAGAACTCGCAGCGTCAGTTTTTGCGCTTCCAGTAGCGTCATTTGCTGTTGAACGATGTGTTGAATACCGAAAATTTCAAAACGTATTGCAAGTATTATACCTTGTGCCACTTGTCTTGTAGCTCGCTCTGTGCTGCTTCTGAACCTGAGCCTATGGCTTTTGCATCATACCGCATGAACGTGCCCGAGGGATCCGTGTGGTATCTATCAAGAGCCCGCAGAAGATCAGGTTAGACAAAGCTGTCGACCCGATTTGACTCACAGTTGTGGTCCGAGCTCGTCAACGCCAGCAATAAGCAGCGCAACGCCAAACGGCCGACTCATCATCGCCTCCTCGTCGTGTACGCTCTCACCGAACCGCAGTGCTAGATCGCACACCGCCTGAGTTACGCTCTCCACTTTGATTTTCTCGTCGTAGGTGAAAGCGTGGTTCTGGGCGGTGACGCGTGCGTGGTCGATCATCGTCCGAGCGTCAGCTGTGAGGCCTGACATGGCACATCCAAGATGCGTATCGATCTCCATTATCTTCTCGATAGAGCTTGATTCTAGGAGCGGGGATTGAACGCGCTTCTCTACTGCGAGAACCACACCCTCCGGTGTGCGTATGCCAACTGTTGTCGATCCAAGCTAGAGGATGTGAGATGAAGAGAGGATGTCATTGTGCTGCACGATCAAATGCGTACTTTGATAGCTTCGATAGCATATTCGACTATATCCTATTCAGAACGCAGTTTCTGGTTGCCAAGAGTTGCCTGACGCACCTTGGAACAGTCGACCTTCTGGGGAGAATGTGTTAACACCTCGATCTACGCATATGATTAGCCCTATTATATCAAGATGATGAACCGTCAGAGTGAGCATACCGTACTCGGAACGCGTCAAGAACATGGTTTATAGGAAGTAGGAGGAGAGGAGTGTCTTTAACTTTGCATATCTCGACGCGCGTCGGTCAATTTAGCATATGGGAAACAATTTCTATTTACGCAGACGTATTTAGCCAAAGTCAATCTGATTGACGGCTTGAGTCCATCCATTTCGTCCAGCTCACCGTAGATCAAGTTGGGCTCGTTGCGAAGTCGCCTGATGAGCTGTGGACGGATTGTGAACTATTTCTTCTCGTCCGTAGTACTAGATGTACTAGGTTTGAAACGTGCATACATACCGATCGATCCGAACACGACGCTTAACAATTATTCCGAGCCCTTCTTCCAACCTTCACCATGTCAGCCGCAGATACACAAAACTTGAAGCCTGTCGACCTGCGATCCATATTGACATTCACCGTCAAGCTGGCGCGCACTGCTGGTACAGTCATCCTTGAGGGTTCACAAGCCATCCAGTCAGCTTCAGATGTCAATGAAAAGAAGAATTCTGTTGATCTCGTTACCGAATACGATGTCGCTGTTGAGGAGCTCGTGAAAAGCGAAATTGCCAAGGCTTACCCCGACTTCAAGTTGTGAGTTTGTAATGCTTGCGGAAATTGAATGGATCTCATCATTTCGTCGTAGCATTGGGGAGGAATCATACTCATCTGGGACACGCAACGAGCTCACGGATGAGCCAACATACTGCGTCGATCCGATCGGTGAGGCTAACTTCTACTCATCTCACTGGTACTTGACTGTGATCTCTCAGATGGCACCACGAACTTCGTCCACGGCTTCCCATTTGCCTGTATTTCTCTTGGGCTGATCTACCAAAAGCGGCCCGTGCTGGGTGTCATATATAACCCCTTCCTAGACCACCTCGTACGTAGTGCAATACTCAGTGGCATTGAAGGAAACCGCTTATTCTCATATCAAGTACACCGCAATCGAAGGTCAAGGAGCATTCCTCACCCGTGGCAATAGCCAACCTCTGAAGCTACCCCTCACCAAGCCCAAGCCCCTTCCCTCGTTGCAAAAGGCTCTTCTGGGTGCGTCAGGCGTCGTATAGGGGTTCCAATTCCAATTTAAGACTCACTTCCCCAGCCATCGAATGGGGCTCCGACCGTGGCAAAAAGACGCTGGTGCCGAAATCAGACTCATTCCTACGTCTAGCGGGTGATCCTGCCGACGGCATTGTTGGAGGACGAATGGCTCATTCTATACGGTCTTTGGGTAGCGCAGCCCTTAATTACTCAATGGTCGCTCAAGGTGGCCTAGACCTATATTGGTGAGTTAGGCACTCCCCACACCACACTCTTTAACACAGCACGTTGTCCTAATGCAATATAACTAGGGAAATTGGTTGCTGGTGAGTGCGCTGTACTTCTTTTTTGCCCCGTTGTCACGTTCATGCACAACAAGGCCTTGGGATGTTTGCGTAAGCAACTCAAAACGCTTGCTTGATATCTTCGTCTCACCCGATCCATAAGGCTGGCATCGTTATTGCTCAGGAAGCTGGTGGTATAGTAGTTGGGTCACATGGAGCCTTGGCTGCTGCAACATCTGCTGGCTCAGGTATTGATCCTTTCAAGGTCACACCGGAGGTCTTGACGGGTCGTAAGTATTTGGTCATCCGCGCCATCCCGGACACACCCAACGAAACGGGCAGAGAGGCTCAGTTGCGGATCGCTAGGGATTTCTACCAGACTGTAGAAGACGTTGATCCGAAGTAGAAATATCCGCAAATAGCCCTTCATTACAAGAATAGATGCGTGTCTACCCAGGTCCCGCATTACAGAACGCTCCTGAGTTATCTTTCGCCAATATCCACAAACTCCTAGACAATACAGACAGTAGTACAAATTGCGGAACGCGACGCTCGTCGCTAACTGTCAGCATCGCACATTGCCTAGTAGCTAAAACAGTCACACCAGGAATGCATTGTGACTGTACAGGTTGGTGAAACCGCTTAACCAAATGTGATCGAAACTCTTTTAGGGATGCGTCGATCAGTTACTGCACCGACGGCAGTCTGTGTTATGGGAAAAAAACCAGCACTCCGGTCCCAGGGTCCCGTCTTAGCCATGAGGTGCGTCGACGTATTTGATATGAAAGGCGAAGATCGACTAGGACGATAATAGATATATTCACAAGGCCTCCCGGAATAATTCGTTCAGATTAGTCAAAAACTAATCCATGCAGCTTAGCGCGACATCGGTGATACCCTCAGAGGACGGGAAAGTTTCCGAGCGGGGCACATGTGACTTGCGCGGGCTCGGGCGCCGATCAACAGGCTGGAATCACTAGATGTGATACTCATATTTTGGGGCAAATAAGCCCCACAGACTCAACCGATAACAAACAACAAGAATGTGTGACGACTGAAAAAAAAAAAAAGAATTGGACTCTTACGAAAAGGGGTTCGCCTTTCAACCACGACACCTTCCTGAATCGGAAGGCTTTCCCAGCTCGTGGGCATTACTCTATGGTGCGCATCACTTAGTCACCACTACTTTTGTTTAGCGGCCAAATTGGTCGGTCAGACATGATAACCCTAACCCTAATAGTAGGGACCTCTGATGTCAGAATTTTTGACAGATATTCAGACCGCTGAGACCAGCAAAGCTTCGATAGACACATGAACTAAGTCAGAATAAAATTGTTTTGCATAACTGAATATCAACCATGGCGGAAAACAGGCCCACATGCGAAACAGCTGGTTTATTTCTAATGGAACCCACATCGAGCAGGAAATGACGTTCCCAACCAATCACCCTGAGCACCTTGGAGAGCCAAAGGGTATAAAGTGGGTATCAAGTTTCCCTTCGCAGCAAGTGCAAAGGAAGATGCAAATCTCATGCTACAAATTGCTGCAACAAACGCATACTGGAGCTGCAAGCCTGACTTCAAAGAGCAAAGGTCACTCGTGCAAGAGATCATCGATGCGTAAAAACCTATGGAAGTTATTTAGATTGTGCAGGTCATCTCTGCATATTCCTTTCCAAAATCCACTGTGAACTTAACTTTTCTGGAGACGGGTCAAGAAATACCTTAGGGACCACTGCGACTGGACTTTCGAGACACTGAAAGAGAGTACTATGCCTGGATGCCACAAGCCCTGGCATCTGTCGAGTTGTGGAGCATCCGTCTATGGGAACATCGGACACACAGGTGGATAAATGCTTATCAGTCATGACTTGGGACAAAAGACACTCAGCTTAAGGTTCGGCAGTTTAGTTCAACAAAGTATAAGTCGCACAGTCAACCGTAGCACAGCTTTTTGATTAATCATTGAGGGGGTGGCCAATCTGACCCCCCTCAGAAAATTTAGCACCTGCAAATTTGCTCCAATTAAAAATTCGTCTTACAGTTTTGTTCCTCCCATCAAACTGAGCATTTTTGTAAGAGGAAAGACCAATCCGATTTTTTTTGAAGGTTGTGGGAAACTTGAACAAAAGTAGTGGTGACTAAGTGATGTGCACCATAGGGCATTTACCTGACGACCGTATCACCTGACCATATAATCGTTCCTGGGTCATCTTATCACACTTTACTTACCAGCTTATGACCTTCATAAACTACTGGTCGAAAAATTTGCTTCAGTCTCCGAACACGACATGATGAGCCGCGGACGTTTGGTTTGTGAATTCCAACGATCGAGGTCAGGCCGATCCTATTTTGGGACCAAGTCAGCGCCTTGTTGATATGATTAGCGGGCTGTGGGTTGCACGCCTGATATAGCGGACGCTAGGAGTAAGTCGTGGAACCCTAAAGACTGCGGCAGAGCCTAAAACAACTCCTCTTGGAACACGCTGGAACATATTGCGTGTGACCCCGGTACCAGCACGTACGCTCTCCCAAGGTCACTACTTCCTCCATTCCTTACCTCCGCCCTCCTCACAGACGTTCCTCCTTCCTTCGCCATGGATTATTATCCGGGCCTGCAGCGCAGGCAACAGAATACAACCAGCTCAACCTCAGTGTCAGCTTCAGGCTCTGCATCAGGCTCTATATCAGGCTCTACGACAGTCTCTGCCTCAGCGTCGACGAATGGAACTAATGCTCCCCTGCCGTCAATTCCGCTGGGAGCAGCTGCTGGCGGGATCACTCTAACCATGCCACCCATCCAATCCACTTCCTTCTACAAAATGGCCCCCAGCGAATACATCACATTCGGATGGAACTTTACCGGCCTCTCCGTCACACCCACCGCCCTCACTGTCGCAGCAGTAGGTGCCAACGGGAACACCTATCCTGTGGGCCCTACAGATGGTGTCATTGCCGGAAACGCTCAGAGCGTCGTATGGTATCCGTATGGCTACCAGACTGCCAACCCTAGCCTCCCATTGGCTCAGGCAAGCTACACGCTTCACATCTGGGCCAGCGGTGGCCCTAGCGCAGCTCCCACACCTGGTTACTTTGCACCATACAGCGGGCTTATATTTTCTATTTACACCCCGCAGCCATATACGCCGTTGAGTAGTGGTAAGCCTGCATTCGCCTATCGTGTGCCATCGATCTGACCATTGAATACATCCAGGGTGGCAATGTGCCGGTTGCTCCGGAGCACTACCTCAGATCAAAATTGACTCTGCTCTTCCCGGTGTCATCGCGATGATTGTGATAATGCTGCTTTCTGGGTTCACCACTCTGCGGCGGGCTTGGGACTGATTATATTTTACCCTAGATTTGGTTTCTGCGAGACGATCACACTACATTTGCATTAGCGGATATTATTGTGTGGATTATGATTGGATTGGACATTTTCATATGTAGGTTACTTAATGCTCACAATACGGACTATCAGGTTACAGGACTAGGCACGTACAATTTGTATCGGCACTCTTTGATGACATTTGATTGTCATCCCAGGCAGCTATGTAGTACGCTCGTTACACCATTTTTACCCTCTCTTGTTAAATTTGTTCGCCCTTTCGTCGAGCGCTGTTTGATGGCCCGCATTGTACTGTCAATGTGTGTGATCTATCTGGAGATCAGTCTGTGAGTCACCAACCATACAACCGCTATACGATGTACTCGCCACACCCCAAAGAGTCACTGAACGACCCCTGAGTAACTATGTACTTATAAATTTGGTGACACAAGATTTCCCTTGCGAGATGGTTCTTCACTTCCTATGTATCACCAACGCGCGAAAAATGTCTCTGTCGTGGTTTATGGTCTCATGCTCAATGGAGGAACCACAGTTGAAGTTGAATTGATGCATCTTCCTGAATCCTGATCAACAACGCTGATATACGGGATGAGTGGCTCAGGCTAGTATCCGATGTTGCAAGAACTTCTCTCCCTCAGCCATCTCATTAGGGTTGCGCAGCTAAGGTAAATATAAAGGCGACACCATTGACTGAACTTTAGCTTTAAGTCCAACTGCGGTGTCTGTCAGCTCTATAGGGGCTCTGTCAGACTCGCAATGCATAAGATCTTGCCGCTGATTCTATAGGTATTCTGCCGATTCTGGATTCCTGTACAGTCCTGCATCGTGGCATCAACCGATTGGATTCAGATAAAGATTCAGAAGAACCAAATATCATACTTACTAGTCTAGCCAAACCCTAATAGCATAAAGATCAACTTGATCAGAGTTCAAAAGCAGCTTTTTGAGCGACATTTTTGGTATAGGCCAGGGCTCGAGTGCTTTTGTGTTGGAATTGGAATCTCTCGGAGTCAGCCGAGTGGCTGAACCTTATCTACGGTACATAGTATACGGTACAGCGCACCTGTATTCCTTATTCACTTCGTTGGATAACACAATTTCTATCATTTTGCTGATGGGTTCCTTTCATATTAGGTATCGCACCATAACGCCAGCAGTGTGAAAGGAGAATCCGAGTCATCATCATCTCTCGGAGCCAATTCGGGACAGCTCTCGGGACACGCATACGTTACCCAGTCAAGAGTCAGCTGGTGCCAGGCCCATCTGTAAAACAGCTGAAATGAACGCTTAGCTTAAGAGTCGCGCACTGCATCTGATTGGTGGGCCCGCTCGTGTATTGAATTGAAACGACACCACTAGTAAGCGATGCTACGCGGTCGGTGTTGGAAATTGCGAACTCGCGTAGTCAATCAGCTTACTTAATCGTACGGTACGTTCTAGTACGCATGTTTAGCACGAGTAAATTGAGCCTTTCGCCCGTCGTCGTCGCGCGCGCTCGCCATTTTTCCACAGTCGGCTGCATATAACATTGAGAACTCATTCGAGCAGTTTGAACTTTCAGATTGGCACTAATATAAGCTCTGCTGGATCCGATGACAATTTTTGCTGTCCACAAGCTTCTACACATCATCGGGAACTACGTCTAATGGCCACGTATGATCGAGAAAGGATGGTATACCTCCCGGACACCATGGCCGACTGGCCCTGGCCTCGCAAGATCAATCCGAGTTATGAAGTTGTGAAACTTGAAGTCGATGCTTCATTTCGTGACTTCAAGGCCTTGAGTTCTAAGTCACAGGAAGCATTCGACAAATATGACACTGGTACGATCTATGCAGTGACTATTCCTTGATTCTGAAGATGGTTGATGAATGTACCTTTCTGTAGCTCGCCTGGCAGCTCTTGCTTTCCCCGATGCATCAAGAGGTTTGTAGTTGACTCTTTGGCGTATGACTTATGCACCACTAACCACTGATGTCATCTATATTACTATAGAACATCTGCGAATCGGATGTGACTTAATCAATGTATTAATTATCGTCGACGAGTACACCGATGTTGAGAATGAAGCGGTCACTAGAGAAATGTTGGATATCGTGATAGATGCCCTCCACAATCCTCATAAAGTACGACCAGAAGGCGAATGCATCCTTGGTGAAATCGTGCGACAGTGAGTACTTCCAATTATTTCACGATGCATCTCATGGCATTATGTTCAGATTTTGGGCTCGCGCAATCCGGACTGCAAGCTTGCCTTCTCAGCAACACTTCCTTCAAAGTTATACTGCATACCTTCATGCAACAGTCGTTGAGGCCCGAGACCGCGAAGAAGCTCATTGTCGTACGACCGATGATTATCTCAAGCTTCGGCGGGATACTATTGCTGCAAAACCTACTTTCGCAATATACGAAATGGGAATGAATCTTCCTGATGAAGTGTTCAGCGACCCTGTCATTGCGGAATTGGCTGAATACATAATAGATTTGACGCTGATTAGCAATGTAAAAGACTTATTCGGGACGTAAAACGGGCTCAGCTAATGATCTCCACAGGACATGGTCTCGTACAACAGAGAGCAAGCGACTGGAGACGAAAACCATAATTTGATCACTGTTGTCATGCTGGAACGTGGCCTCGACCTAAGCAGTGCGATGTCTTGGGCGGCATGCTATCATAGTGAAGTTCAGAAAAAGTTCATCGGCACCCTTGCTGAGATCCCTTCATGGGGACCCTCCATTGACGTCCTAGTCAAGGAGTACCTTCATGGAACAGCAAACTGGCTTCGAGGGTACAATTGTTGGAGTTTTGAGAGTCAAAGGTCACATGATTTTTCCATCAGTATGAGGTTGTCACTTATCCAGATTGGAATTACAGATACTTTGGCATCAAGGGCCTAGAGATACAACAAACCAGGCTTGTACCATTATTGCCAAAGGTCAACACTACTGATTTATCGTTGATGGATGCCGAAGTACCTGCGCCATGAGCAATGCATCAGCCTGATAATTGTAGGCTCGAGCCACGCGTCCAGTTGATAGGGTCCGATTCCACAAAAGTTTCACCTATCAAAAAAAGGTGCAAGACTGTAGATAGCAAATTAATCAATGTGCGGCGATATGAATATATGTCCTCGGGTCAGTCCCTCCACAAGTTACTTTAATCTCAGCTCGAAGCAAAAAAAAATAAATTGCTCCTTTGTGATTACGCAGAACATGACCGCGCGAAGGCCAAGGCGAATCACCGGAGGACGTCTTCAGTGGCGAACACTTAAATTATCTCCCAGACCATCTAGAAGATAATTGCTCCTTATTTACTATGGCGAACTCTCAATAGATCATCTAGGGCATCTGGGAGAGTATATTGATGAGACAGCCAACTTGGCTCGAGGACATCATTGTTGAAGCTACGAGAGTCCAGAGGTCAGAATGATGTCTGTTCCATTGGTATAAAGCAACACTTACCCCTATTTGACCTGCTAATACTATGGCACTAAGGGCGTCGAGATAGGGCATACTAGGCTTGTCCCAAAATTACCCAAGATCAACTGCAAAACTGCGTCCACGGTGGCGAAGGTTAACATTGTTGGCTTGTCCGTGATGTATTGCCACGATGAAACATGAACAATTATCTGGTAAGCCCGAGATCAGGGTGCCCAATATCGTGCAATCGACATTCCGAGTTCCGTCGTGTAAAGAGCGTAGACAGTAACCATCATCTCGAGAATTTGAAGAATGTCGGTGTAGTCGACCCCATCCGTTTTGGTGATCTCCTCCGAGTCGCTCGAGTCGTCGTCTGCATCATAGTGATCGAATATCTTCTTGCGCATCTGGTTTATTGGATCCAGCCAACAAGCAAAGTAATCGCTGAAGTTCTTGGCAATACTGTTCTTCCACAGTTTGTTTACATAATATTACAGCGAGTATGAAATCATATCTTGAGTCATGCGCCCTTCACGGAATCTGGTGCTTGTTTTTCATGCACCTCATGGTGATAATGCTTCTCACTTGGTCTCCAGCCTACAGATCGCCAGGGCTGGATGCCAGAACGGTACATTTCGTCGACCTGGTTGTTTATCCGATGTATAAGCAGCAATTTTGCAACGGAGAGGAAGATAACCTCACCTCTTCCAAAGTTAGACCTTTGGTTTCGGGGATAGCGAAGTACACGTAGATGTATCCAAAGACGAGCATGCCGAAGAAGACCAACATTATCATCGGGCCAATCCTAGGGGAGGCGTTCAGTCACGTCAAAGCAACTTCGACCCAAATTCAAACTCACTTAGCAACGATTCTGGGGGAGAAGAACGAAAGCATGAAGTTCCAGAACCAGTCTTGGAAAAACATGAGCAATTACTCTTAGGTCGAAAATCAGCACTCGTACTTGATGCGCTTCCGAGGGCAATTGACTTGGGCCGCACTCGAAGAGGAAAAGACTCTCCCAGGTACACCCACGGAGTAGGGCCCCAAGTCGTACCGAAAATGAACACTTGAAATACTGCGAACGCAATGACGACGTCGCCCCCAGCTTTGTTGCGAGCAGTAAGCGCTGAAGTCGGGGTTCCGGATGGCGCAAGAGTAGAATGACCAACTAAAGCGACCTGGGGAAGGGATTAGTCCATACCTTTGCCAAAAGATGTCGTGCACGTACAATAAGTGCACAAACAGCTTGCAAGGATGCGCCAATGAGAAGGGACTTCAAAGAAAATCGGGTGAAATTCCACTCTGATAATCTGGTAGCTGTCCAGAACATACCTTTCGGCGTCCCCAAGCCTCGATGAAGTACAGCGCAGGGAGAGTTCCAGCGACCGACACAGCACCAAGAATCGTTTGAATAATATAAGGTGAAAGCCTGCTGATACAATGAGCTAAAATGTACAACGCAGAGAATTTCAAAACTTGCCCTGCACCTGCATTCTCAAAGAAAGTGTCCCCGTAGTAATCTGTTGGAAATAATCATCAGCGAGAAGTATCAATTAACTGAGGGACATTACAGTAAAAGTTCTGGCCGTTCAGCTGCTGAATAAATTGAAGCATCATGCCGTTCATTGTTCGACGCCAAAGTGCATTTCTAGTCGAGAAGCATTCCAGCCAAGTCGCTTTCCCGCCCTCATTCTCTGCTCTAATAGCAAAATCGAGTTCCTCAACGATTTCAATAACAAGAGTACTGTCCTCGGAAACTCCGTTGAGTTCCGCAATGACCTTGCGCGCTTCGTCGCCTCGTCCAGTACCAAGAAGGTGTCGGCTAACAATGGTCAAGGTCGTCGGTGGGCGAAAAGAGAGATATTCAAAGTTTGCACGCACGGTGATTCTGGAAGGAAAAACATTCCAGACAGAAGTATGACACCCCAGACCATTTGCAATCCGACGGGGATTCTCCAAGACGCAGAGTTATTGATTGTATGGCTTCCGAGTTCAAATAGATAACTCAAAAATATGCTAGATTAACAGGTGACGTTGAGCGCTCTGATACGAGAAATCCGAGAGATAGTCGCGAACCCTGAAATAATCTGGACTTGATAGATGACAAGGATCGTACCACGGATAGCTTTTGGTGCCGTTTCTCCATTATATAGGGGCACAATAGCTGAATCAATAAGATTCACGATGTCATGTCCTCTACAGCTCTCAACACGAACCTGACAATGAACCGACGCCTAAACCTGCGATATATCGTCCAATAACCAACTGGACAAGAGAATATGTTGTGCCAGTTTGGATAGCCACGCCGATCGTAAAGACAACCGACCAGAACAGAATGGATCCACGGCGTCCAAGCCGGTCAGAAGTGAATGCTTGGGCAATGGCTCCACTTAAGTCTTCGTCAGACCATTGGGAAGATGATAAAACATGGTTTTCTCACCAGAAGGTCCTTATGACAAGTATAAATATCAACGAAAAATATGATCAGGAATCAGTCTTACCCAGCCGATAGCAAGGAGACAATGATCGACTGTCTGGAACTTGACAGGTAATACTGGCCATCCGTTCCCTCTTGGCCAAATCGGCGTATGAAATCTGGCATGATCAAACAGCCCTGAAGTGCAATATTGAGTATAGGATATTTCAGGGGGTGACTGAGAGATAGGAATACATACAGAAATGACACCCATATCATATCCAAAGAGAAAGCCTATCACCGAATTTTAATCAAAGAATCTACTGCCGATATCAGCAAATGAAACAGGGCAGTGGCTGATGTCGGACGACGTACCTGTACATGAAATCAACCCACCTCCTGAAAAAGGGACGAATGAGCACCAAATGACCGTGATGAGACCGAACCCACCAAACGCAATGAAAATGGCAAGCAAAACCGCCCTACGGCTCGTTGGAACGTCCTTCGCCATGACTTAATGGCAGAAGAGTTTGTCTAAGAAACCGTGACAGTACGGACGTGGCACAGTCAGGGAAGCATTGCTGCCCAGCAGATATGCTTAAGTAGACCTTCTGGATAAGCGGAGTAATGAATAGCAACTTTCGAACCATCATATGATGCAGAATGGGGTAATGCGGGCCGTGGATCATGCAGAAATGGTTTCTTGCCATGTCAAAGAAACTTGACATATGTACTGCCGCTCGATTATGATAGAATTCTGCACGTCACAAATAGCAAAGATAAGGGCTTTCCAAGGACCAATGCAAGCACAAGGAAGTGATCAGTCGTGAGGTTATATTGAGCAAATTTCTGCGGGCTCATCTGCGATCAACCGGTGCGCAATTTGTGCGATCTTCGCGTGACTTGGGAGCCTGGGAGTCTAAAGTCGGGTTGGCGACTCGGCTTGATCATAATGATACGAAATTAGGTCACCGGACCAACTTGTTGCTTAGCACGCACTGAACGGAAACATGGGGCACCAATCAAGGTTTAAAGGAAACACTCCGCCCAGCCAATCGGATGGTGCTTCAATTTAGAGCAGTGGTGCACTGAACGCGATAGATTGCTCTTCTGTTTCTCCTGCCAGCTATCGCTTGTCAGTGTAGCGCCTCGCCTTTCTTTTCTGCATGCGGGCATTCATGACGTTCCGAATCTTGTCAGCAAGTTGTATGACAATCAGCTCAACGTCGGAGAGCTGCGACGCGTCGTTTTAGATGGGTGCCTTGAAGAACTTGTATCATGAGCAGAGAAAGTGCCGCTGCATTTCGAAACGATAACGTCTTCACGGCAGAATGGTCGACGTGACTAGGTTTGGATATTTTTAATTTCGTTGAATCAAAAACACTTACAAAAGAGTATACGGGTATCAATAGATCGATCAACACTTGACAGTAAAGTGTCAGCCTCGTGAGATCACAACAACTACATTATATTCCTGTGGAGCCTAGCCAGCTCTCCCACTCTCTAACTATGAAAGATAACTCACGTGTACCTTCTTCGCCTGCATCTGAATCTCCAGCTTTATCTGCAGCAGACTGATGGTCCTCGAGAGAAGCGCCGAAGACGCCTTCAACGATAGCACGCTGCAGCCAAGGAACGAGAACCCGGGTATATGCCGCCCCAGCCGCTTGCAGAATCTGTATCTCCTTTGCGTCCCCACCTCGCCAGTCCCTGGCATATTGCAGTAGACCATAGCCTACACTTGCAAGAGACGCTTCGGCACCATCCACGATGCCCGACAAAGTATCAACAGGCGCAAGCATTCGCAGTCTGTTTAGCGCACGGATGTATACGTTTAAAATTTTCGCAAGCGGTGGGAGAGCCGTTAGCACTTGAGGTGGAGAGTGCGGAGCATGTGATGGCGATAATGCCATTATCTTGAAAGCGGGTAAACTGTTGGGCGTAGCTACCAACCAACTGGAGGGGGCGGAAGGTTTAGGTCTGCTCGTGACGTGTTTTCCAAGTAATCCAGACCACTCATGCTCCACACCGAGTTGTACGTCCCGTGTAAAACCACTGATAACCGATCGCGAAATCAATGGTGATAGTAGGGCACAAAAATCCTGTATGCCACACGAATTCAGCACAAGGTGAACTAAAATGCGTCAACACCTACCATCCCTGCACGAGCTAAAGCAGAACTACAATAAGCAAGCTGTGTTGCAAGGGGCGCAAGGTGAGGATAAGCACGGTCAAGGTACAACTGGAGAGTCGGAAGTAAAAGCGCCAGAAGTGTCGAAGGTAACGTATGTCGAATAGTATATGAGGACACTGATGCATCCTGATCTGCAAGCGGTGCTATCCGTGCACCAGCATGGGAACGATCGAGAAATATCGTTGTATATTGAGTGACAAGGTCATATGCACCTTCTCTCCAGACGTCGATGTACTTCTTGAGGAACCGGGCGACGTCATCAGCTTCCCTGTCAATCTCCTGCTCTTTTTCCTCTACAGTACTCCCAGTAGAAAACTTATACCCCACTCTTCCTGCGTCAGAAGGTATACCAGCATCCCTTTCAATGCCATCCAAGGCATCACGAAGGCATCCGACCCGAGCGCTAACGAAGACAAGCGCTAGCTCATCCTCGTGCATCGCCTTCATTCGACGAAGAAATTGTACTGCTTTCCAAAACGCTGGCAGCTTGCGAGTGGGCTCATACAATGTGTTCAGGAGGATGAGCTGCATGGAGTGCAGCGAGGACGCTATCTCAGCTTTTAAGGAGTCTGCAAGCGGATGCGGCACATCTGGCGCGGCCTCCCGGTCATCGCTGAGACCTCTCCTAGTTTGAGTTTGAGCGGCCAAAGAGGATAGCGCGTGTGCGGCCAGTGAGAGAGCTTCTGCATAGAGCCCATTGCGAACGCATGTGTCGATGAGCACTGGAACGTCAAGCAAGTCACGAAGCTTGTCATGCTGCTCCAGGACGAGACGTGCCTTCTGCCTTCCTTCGATGACCTCTGGACCGGTCTTCTTGCCGAAGACGCGCGCGGCGCGATCAAGAGCTGGTAATGCACTGTCGATTAAAGAGTTGAGAGACGTCTCAAACGAGGAGAGAGAGGTCAGGAGCGCTGTTGACGTGTGATGAAGGGAGAGAAAGGTTGGGTAGGATATGTGGGTTAACGCAGTGAGTGAGGAGGTCAATGTATGAGATTGTGTTGTGAGCGTAGTCGGGGTTGAGAGCAAGTCTGAGAGCGCATTGTTGGGAAGGTCGGCAAGAAAATCAAAATTGGTCGAGCTTGATGCGAGAGGCGAGTCAGATAGGACATCTGAAAGGCTCGATAACTCATTCAAAGCTGGGAACACCGTGGTCATCGTCAAACTCAGGTGAGTGCTTCCGGTGTAGACGCTTATATGATACAAACACAAGCTCAATAGTCATGCCTCAGGTTCATCCTCATTCCAAAATATTTAAAGTCAATATGCGGATGCATTGCAATAGCTACATGGAAAATGTCAAACTTGACTGTTACTGGTTAATAAAGTATTTCATCACTAATAAATAACGAAAAGATAGGGAATGCGTGAAACAGCGCGAGCAAATAACGATCGTCTGATGAGCATGAATTTTAGTATGTAAGTAATGGCTACACGGGGAGTAATGTGTGATTAGAAGAAGTTAGTAAAAATTGATATAGAAATGAAAGCGCGGTAGCGATTTATGAGATATTGAAATTTTAAAATTACGCCGCAAAAGCAGAACGGGGGATACGAAACCGTAAGATTACGCCACTAGGGCAGAACGGATGGTAGGTTGTATGCTATCGAGGGTCTGAACGCGTGGGTAGGTCGTCGGAACAATAGGATCCCCGCGCTATTAATCGGTCAGCGCCAACTCGCACCAGAGAAGAAGTTCATTTACTCACTACCATCATGCGCATTCTACGTACATCCCGCGTCAACCGGAGGTCAATGCCGCGGTATGCACATGCCATTTTGAGAGAGGGAAGCTGCGAGTGATGGTCGCCGTCGCGCCAAATGTTGACTGTAACAGCCTGCAATTCGTCCATATTGTTGACGAGATCGATGATGGAGTTCAGAACAGTGTCCCTGTCGAGCCCGAATGCAAGATGTTGTATGCAGTCGGGCATCTGACGGCAAACGACTGGAGAAAAACCCGCGCTCTCTGTGCGAAGCTCACGAAGAGAGCGGCAACGCATCGCAGCATGTGCATGCTCATGCATGACAAAAGATGGGATGGCCAGTGAGTGCAACGTTTCACCGTGCTTCTCGACAAGGTAGTCTAAGAGCTCTGGGCTCGGTTGACGTTCCAAGTCAATCACTCGTAAACTCTTTTCTTCCACAGTGTGATCCAAGAGCCAGCTAAGAAATTCCTTCGAAGGTTCTCTTTGGCAGTTGAGGCGCAACTCTTGCAGGGTGCAAGGGAACGGTTCATATGTCACGTCGGGAGATAAAACGGGTGGCGTCCCGGTGATTGACAGAGAATTTAAAGAGGGCCAAACTTTGAGGAGTTGGAGAACAGACTGATCGCTGTCAGACCAACTACTGAAGTGCAGAGCTGTGATGCGCGGGCCAGCTCTGAGTAGTTCCAAAGAACGCTCGTCAAATGAAGGGGCGTCATGCCGCATGTGCTCTTGAGATAGACCTCCGGCAACCTCTTTACCAGAAGCCATACACCCGTACTGGGCGAGATCAAGTCCATATAAATTCGGGCAGCGTGATACTGCAACAGCAAGTGACGATTGCTTGAGACACCCGGGCTGGGTATGATCAAGGACCGCGCGCATGTGTACAACGGCATCACTGAGTAAGCGGTGCCTATCTACGGCATCGCTGAAGGAGGCAAACGCTGATTCAGAACAAAGGCGAACTCGTCGGAACAAGAGCTTCTGAGCATGTGTTGACCATGCTCTGCAAACAAGGGCGCAGTTGCGGAGAAGATTGACATCGGGATTCTGGCTCTCGTCAAAGTATGCGGCCTCCAAGATGATCAATACGACCTCGATCGGGATGCCAGTGGCGGGAACGCGCGGAGTTGAGACATTGTCATTAATAAGATTGTCGTTAAATTCGTGAAGAGGGGTAGTTGGAGTAAATTCAAGTGAGATTTCATGTGCGGCCGCCTGCGAACGCGTCAGCGAATAGCGCGATGACCTGTATGAAGATACCCACCTTCGGAGGTGAAGGAGACGAAAAGAATCGGAAGAAATTCATGACATTGGAGCAGGTCGTGAGATGAGAGAGAGAGAGCATTACAATGGACGATGTAGTACAAGAGCAACGTCGAAGCGCTCAGGTTTGTGGATCCGGGCTTGGAGAGAGGCCGGTAGTCTCATATTTATGTTGTTTCATGAAGACGGCGATTTACACATGCACAGCACTAGACACACCTGACAAATGTCAAGTGGTAAAACAATTGCCTCCGTCTTCACGGACCACACCTTCCATTTTCGGACTTCCCTCCGCGAAGCTTAGCCAAGGCTATACTGTACACGTATAAGTAGAACGGAACGAGGCTCGACTCGGGACGCGTCTCGTATCAAAGATAAATTGAAACCGCAAATTCTTTGTGGTCTATACACTTGGAACTTTGCGCTTTCCTCTGCTTTAAGATGACACCAACTCATTGGATTACATCCCACGGTGTTCAACGTCATGACTCATTCAACGTAGCTCATTCAAGTTGTCTGCTCCTTCAATTCGTTGGCGCGCGTGGCACCTCACATGAGTCACCACATTATCACCACATGTTACCACGCGCGCACAACCCTTGTCACGCAGAGGCAAATAGGAAATATTTTTTTAGTTCGCGGCCATCGCACAAGCAACGCCTCGGTGACCGCTACGACCGCGTTCCAATGAGATTCAGCGTCGAAACGACATGCTGGGTAGTAACACTTTCGCCCCCTCTGATTTACCAAGGCACATCTTCTCACAAGTAATGAAGGCTGTAACTGGTAACGTTCGCCGCCTCGGAATAATATTAATATTAATGTTCTTATATGTATCCATGATAGCGGGATCGTGAGGTCGCACTTTGATATGATGTCATTTCGCACGAAATGTTCGGAATAGGCTTAGAGCTATGTATTAGCTTTGGATTCATGACCTGCCAAGTCTGATCGCGATGAGGGGCCACAAGGACGCGATACATATGTCCACTTACTATTGTGTCTTACTCTTGAGTCACACAGGATCCGGTGAACAAAAGGCTCGCAGAACTCCACCGACCTGACAGACGGAGCCTTTTAATCTTGATCTGGCAAGTCATCCATTGTTGGGAGAAACTAAACCGAGACTTTCATTTCTCCGAGCGGGATGTGTCGCACCAAGTGTTTTTGTCTTTGTGAGTCAACTGAGCTGGCATTGAATGCCATGGGTTTTATTAATTAGTGGCAAATCCCGAATATTGACAGTCAACGATAGAATCAGGATTTGAAAACGAGCCCGCGGTAGTCTCCTTTAGTACGACAATGTAGAAGGTTGTATAGTGACCGCGGTATTGGGCAGTCAGACCTTGAAAGAAGGGTGACAGTTTTTCAAGGACCGCTATTTGTCTAGGTACATGATGCGGTATACAAATGTATGTTAATGTTTTTCATACCGCCGCGGCAATCCGGACAATTCGCCAAATAATGACAAATAATAATTGTGGGAAACCCTAACTCTCAACTTGCAGTACTAGTCTGAGCGCTGAGCTCGTCAGTTTTATCATGTCCAAGTCATCACTCTCATCTATTGTTTCAAACCTCGTCCGAGCGTCCATGGGGACCTCAGTTACACCATCAGTTACCGACGAAGACCTCGACCGACACGTTGCAGAGCTCATCCTGAAAGAAGCCAAACAGAAAGCTGAAAGCTATGGACGACTCGGAATCAAGGCATTTCTTCCTACTGCGTGAGTTTTTACCGTCTCGAATTAAATTACCAGCTTATCGAAGATGTTTTGTTAGACCTGATCCAAATGCGCCTCGTCCGAACAAGCGCTTCTTGACTTCCATCATAAAGAGCACAGACGACCATAACAAAACCATACTTAGAGCTCAGGCTCTGGCTGCACAAGAAATCAAGAGGGAGAAAGATGAGCGGGAGCGAAGAGAGCGGAGGGCTCGAGCAGAAGAAGCTGCTGCTGCCGAGCGGATGAGAAGATACGGAAGGCGAGGCTATGACGATGGTCCTAGTTGGGATAACCGGAGGGAATATGGTCGACGGAGAGATAAAGAACGTGACGGGGAGAAAGCAATGCGTTGGGACAAACATCACATGGATGATATCGATCACGACAGCTACTATAGAGACACCGAGAAGAGGCGCAGCAGACGAAGACATCAGTCGCGTTCACCGTCAGAAGAACGGGATCGTGACAGGAAACACAGGAAAAGTCGCCGGAGGTCACCATCTCCGGATGACCACCATCACCGAAGACATAGACGACATGATCACCACGATTCCCGAAAGAGAAGACACCATACAAGTCGTTCGCCTTTACCACGTCGCACCGAGTCCCCAGCACATCCTGTACCAGAGATCACAGCCTCAAGCTCAAGAAAAAGGGCGCGTTCAGTATCTCCATCCAATGATGATTATGATTATGATCATAGAAACACAAAGCAGGCGCGGCGATCCAGTCGTCGCAATACTCCTTCTCCTTCCCGGTCATCTCAAACATCCCCAGACGATGAAGCAATGACCATGACAGAAATTCGACCCCCCACCAAGGGCAAAGCAAAGGCTATCGATGAATTTCCCAGTCCCTCCCCTCATATTCGCACACCCTCCTCTCCGCCTCGTCGAACCCGACGTGCAGTCACGCCGTCTGGTTCTTCCTACACTGTTCGATCACCTTCTTCATCGCCCCCGCCTTTACCGCCCGCACAGCTTCCCTCAAAGATGGACAAATACTTTGAAGAGTCTTATGATCCCAGGCTCGACGTCGCAACACTCACTGTCCCAAACGTGCCCGCGACTGGCTTGGTCAGTGATGCAGAGTTTGCGGGTTGGGACGCCATGCTTGAACTCATCCGACAACGACGGGAAGATAAGGTCGAGAAGAAACGTCTTGAACGTCTTGGAATATCAAAAGACCAGATCAAGAAGAAGGACATGGTGAATGGAGCTGCTGATCGTTGGGCTAGCGGAGGGGATAGCATCATGGATATTGAATACAAGAAAAGGGGGACCGTTCGAGAGTGGGATTTGGGGAAGGAGGGGTTCTAGGTTTGCTTCTCAATAACACATCATGTACAGAATACCACATAACACCATTCTCTTGCTTTTCGTAAATTATGTTTCTGTAGTGGAAAGGGACTATACAACTCAGTGGTCAATAGCATGACGAACAACCATGATCTCTTCGGCTGACAAATGGTCAACGTTTGCAGAAAAGTTGCCCACATTATGTGCTGCGCAATCTTTGAAAAATGAGACCAAATGTGCCTGGAAAGACGGTTAGGTACCCCCGAGTCGCGCCTATGCCAGAGGCACCTACCTGCATATCAATTTGAGAGATCGGATCATTCCTAAGGTCCTCATCATCGGTCTCCTCCAGAATATCGTCATTATCAAAATTGACGCCACGGGGACCTAACATTTCGGAAAGAAATGCAAATTCCTCTTGTTTAAAGCCTTGATTCTGCTCTTCTTCTGTCCACTCTTCATCCTATGGATCGCTCAGTGGATGTAAGGAGGGGAGCGTGCACACGGTACGTACGCCATCATCCGAGTCCACATCAAACTCAGCTTTCGGGATCGTCGCAGAGTCACCTCCAGCCCTGAGATCGTGCACGAGCAGCTTCAGTGCCTTGACAGGGAAAGGCACTGACGTAAACTCATGCGGTGCTGCACCGCCAACATCAGCATCACACTAAACAAAAAGCACGAGATATAGATAAATGATGCATACTCGTCTTCGTTCGCGACCGAGTCATGATCACTATCCCAGTAAGCATAAGAACAAACCGTTGAATCTCCGGAATCGCATATTATTTGTGCAGAAGGTCGACTCACCATTTTTGGTCTCCGGTTTCAAGATGATATCGCCCTTGACCATCAGCGACTGCAGGCTTGGTCGTCCGGAAACGTACAGTTTCGTCAGCGCCAGCGTGCTAACACGCGATTGCCAGAAGCCTTGGAATGTTTCTGCATTCTCACACCAAGTCTGGATGAGGACATCGAGGCCACTCCTGCCGTTCGTCGTAGTCGATTCCAGTAAGTACAACACTGTATCCGGCTGGTTATATATGAGAAATGCGAACGGAATGACAAGGCTCTGAATGAAAGTGGCCGTCTTGGCGGAAAGCATCCGTGATACCATTGCTTGAAGGAGCTCAGGGAGCACTGGAAGGATAGCTTCCCCTGCACGACGCAGCAAGTGGATGATGAGATCCCCAATGACCAACCCACCGGATTCGTCATCACTCTGCAGCAGCCTCGCGATAACCTTCAGGACATGATCGAGACCGGATTGACCAGAAGGGTCTCGCCACTCGAGAATCTGCCTGCAGTCTTTGCGGATGATCAAAGCGAGGCACTCCATGCCATTTTGTAGAACATCACGATCTTCGGCTTCGCTGAGGCAGTTGAACAAGCTGAGGGCTAGCAGAGCGAAGAAGCCGTCTCCAAGGCCACCTTCCGGTGCACCCCGAACGAGACTTGAGATTAAGTCAATAGCAGACCCTGCTATCCAGGCTTCTTGAGGTTTGGCACCTGCTATAGAAGCGCAAAGAGTAGGAAGCGCCTGTTTGACAACATTTTCGTACACTCCTGTGGCAGTCGAGGAAGCTAGCGATGTGAATATGTCGGTAAAGATTGACAGGAAAATGGGATCTATTGTGTGTGTTTAGCTCATGTAATGTACAGGGGTGGAGGGGAGTGTGAGTCACCTTTGTTATTCTTTGCCCAGACTTCCAGCACGGCCAAGACAAGCGAGTTAGCCAAGTCAGCAGTGAGCCATTGACCCTTGTTGACATCTAGGACAACCGACACTGTCTCGAGAACTAACGACAAAGTGTCCTCGGTCGCAACCAAGAGGAATGGTCCTAGATCCTGTGCAATCCGTGACACGAAGGGTGTAATGGCCGACTCCTCCGCGCCTTCACAGAAGCTGAAGAACAATTAAAATAGAGTACCACCCGAAGTATGCAACCTACTTGTGAATAGCCTTTACGGCAGAAATTTTCACGGGAATCCCGGCAGAATTTGATTCGATGACATGCATAGCGGCTTCCAGATATTGGCCGGCCATCTGTAACGGTAATAACTTGGCAAACTGGCTCGCGAATACGAACCCTCTTCCTTGCAAGAATGGAAAGTCTAGAAGAAAATGTCAATAAAGTAAACCCTTCATCACGATTTTTGATGCATACTTGACTGGTGTAGGATCGAAGGAATGACATTGGCAAGTAAATCCTCGATATCAATAGGCTTTGTTCGGCCAGAATCCTGTTCATCCTCAACACACTCAAGGACGTCTTCGGATTGAGATCCAATGGCCGCCAAAGATGCTTCAAGTGGTTTCCACCTGTGCTCAGGCCTTCTTCAAAAACGGGTTCGGAAGAATCAAACGTAAGTGACTCACCACGCAGGCGATCCACTTTCTCGCGCTCTCTGTGATGCTGCAATGACTTGTTGAATGACAGTCTGGAATGTAGCACATATTTGTGCAGGAGAACGGTTCAGGATGGTCTGTGGAGCGTTTAATACTCATTTGAATGCGCTGAGCCAAAGACGCACATAAAGCAGCTCAAAGCCAGCGACTCGGACGCCATAAGCTTGCGTATCATCTTCTTCATGCGCCACGAACGCATTGACATTCATCACCCACGTCTCCTCCTGTAGACTAATGGTAAACACCCCTGAATGAAGACAAAGATGAAACAAACATCATCTGCAGTTATCTGTGAGTAGTTGAAGACCGCTGAGACCAAACCATTCAGGGTCTCCGTCTGAAGCCAATCCTTCGCTTTCCCCCCTCTGACAACATTCGAAACGAAGTCGAATAAAGGACAGATAAGGTGTGGTAGTTCTACTGTATCCTCTTCTGATGATCCAGGGGCGCTTCCAGATCCCGAAATATAAAAGTGATCATAGGTTTGGAAGAATACCTGAAGGTGACGCAGGGAAGCGTCTAGATAATCGCGATTGTAGGGAGCGATGCCGCGAGGAAAAGACGTTTGAATGACATCGAGTGTCTGAGATTCCGAGTGTCAGTAAGTATGGCATGATATAGTTGATTGCATACCCGGAAGATCTGAATTCTGACAGCTAATCCATCCCAATTATCCTGGTTCGATACATCCTTCAAAGGGTCCATGTTAAGGAGGACTTTGAAGGCCTCTAGCCAAACTGGTAGAATAGTTGCAGTCGCTTCCTTCACTGCTTGTGGATGTTGATCTTTGACCATGTAGAGTGCAGTCACGCATTGACGAAATACGGACACGGTTCGGGCGCGAGTCAGGGGTGTATGTTGCTAATTCCCAATCATCAAGTCGGAATTGGTTGACAAAGAAGCTGGACGCACCTCCATGGATCCGAGGATAGTAAGTAAGACAGGAAGAAGCTGTCGCAATACAGGTAATATTTGATCTTCGGTGAGGTCCGATTTTATGAATTCGGTGAAAACCTGCATCGCGCCATGAACGGAATCGGGAGAATTTGAAGAAATCAATGCAATGAGGGAGTTGAGTAATTCGGGGTATTCATCCGGCCAATCGCAGTTTCCGATGGATGACAGTGTATGAGCCTTCATGTAATCATTGAGATCTAATAAGATGCTACCATGCGCCTAGAATAAAACTCACGCATAAAGATCGAATTTTGCGATTCGGATCTGACAAGCCTTGAAGGACAGCGTGGCGTATTTGAGATTTGACCTGTGGAAGGGTTGTTGTGATTGATACAGATGACAACGATTACCATACCTCCACCGAAGGCGCATTACCCTTGAACGATTCAAAGTACGGAGACCATCGTTCTTTGACATATTTTCTTAGGATAATGCTTGCCGAGTGCTAGGGATCATCAAGGATAAAGAAGAGAGCTTTATGGAGACATTGAGCAAGAACTCATCTGCCGGAGTGGGATATCCACATCTTGTGCTAAAACAAGTTGGGCCAGGGCGAGACCTGCTTCTGATAGACGCGTTCTAGTCATCAGATTTGCAGTCACTCGTCAGGATTATGAAGACCAGCCTTGATGCACCAGAACCTCAGAAAGTTTGAGTTCAGCGGCGATCCTAGTGTTTGCATCTGGGCTCAGAGTATCTGCCAATATCTGGGAGATATTCGTTGTCATCGTTGGTGGTGATGAAGGGGGAAGTTGGCGTTGCAACGAGGCCTGCACCGTGCACCTCACGTGTATTAGACGCGACGCGTTTAGGGAGCGGGAATTGCCGTCCTTTCAGTGACTGTAAGCCGACGACCAACGCCAAACCCGCCTCCTGTTCCTTTTCCACTTGTCCCCTTTCCTCTTAATAAATCTTAGTTTTGATTGACAATACACTGCTATCTCGTTGATAATGCCTCGAAGATCGGTTGCACAAGCGCCCGTCGATAACGTCAAGTTCAAGAAGCCCCCAAAAAAGCGAACCCGTGTTTCTGGTGTAGACGGAGATGATCCGCAGGATGTTGAACTTGTTAAAGTCGCCAAGAAAGCTAGATGGCAGCCCAAGCCCGGAAAGCTCGCTGCCCTCATGGATTTACCAATGGACATCTTATTCGAGGTTCGCCCCTTTATGTCTCCTTTGTTGGTCATCTCGTGTTCTAAAGTGCTCTAGATATTCGGGCACCTGAATCCTTTCGATATACTTCGTCTGACTCGCACCACGAAACAGTTCAGGCGCGTGCTTATGCATCGCTCTTCGATATCCGTGTGGAAGGTTGCCAGGGAAAACGTGCCTGGCATGCCGGATTGCCCGATTTTCTGGTCTGAACCCTTCTATGCAAACCTTGCTTTTGATCCTCACTGTCATGTTTGTCTCAGTCTCCTATTGCACTGTTAATGCGCTCTTCTTACACTTATGAACAGGAATGCGGTGCCCCCGGTGTTCGCAACGTGGATTGGCGCATCGGCAGGCGCATCTGCTCCAAGTGTTCCAAGCGTTGGTATGTCTTATAATTCTGGATCGGAACCTTGGTAATCCCCCACAGCATGATAGATGCATACTTTGGGGAGTCCGTAATTAGCGGTCTTCTGCCAAGTAAATATGGCAGTCTGTATCATTTGTCCGTGACCCTATCAATAGCACTAAGTTTATATTTTCAGAGCGAGGTCTCCTTCTGTACTATTATAAGGATGTGAAAGAAGTCCAGGAGAAAATGGATGTGCTCAAAGACAAGGAGCTTGAAGCTTATCGCACAGAACGGAGGATATTCGTTAAGGAAATGGATGCAGTGAGTGCTCTCTCTTGTCACACGGTGTCACCCCAGCAAATATTGTATCTAGATAGCGAAATCGTTGGAAGTATGGGCAGCTTCACAAGCTAAAAATCGATCTGATCAGCTGGACGATGCTAGGCGGGCCAGGAAAGCCGCGTAAGATACCAAGTTCGCAACTACCATAACATTCAGCCTGACTATTCCTAGGATCATCGAAAGGCTTACTGACCTTGGTTGGGGTAACGAAATCGAACATATTCAATACTCTGACGACTTGAGTCACCATAGGTTAGTCAAACAACCCACCCGTCTGACTCCTCGCAGTAAGTTCTCCATTTTCTGTTGTTTGGGCCCAAATCTTACAATCATACTCAGTTTGGAACAACATCAAGGATGACATGATCAAATACATGGAGGAAATGAGAGCACGACGTCTGGAGCGCGAGCGTAAGGCCTTGCTCGTCACCCGAAAGCGCATTGCTATTGGCGTTCTGCGTAGTTATAAGATTGGTGGCCTGCCTCTCACTGATGTTATGCCCGAGCCGGTGGACTTTTGTAACTTTCCCGAAGTCGTCGAAATTATCGGATTACCCACGGACACGGAGGTTACGGAAGCGTCCTTTGCAGACATCACTTCCCGGATGGATGACTTGGTACACAACTGGCGCACACGGATCTATTCCCAGCTCAGGTCTAAAGTCAAGGATCACTTGAGCTACGTCGCAAGGAAGCGTGTTTTGGAGGATCGAAAGCCGGTGGATCCATACTACGAAGATTACTTGTTAAGTCTTGGTGCCGACATCGTGGACAAGAAAGAGGAGGTATTGCCCCCGCTTCCTGACGACGCCGAGATCGACCAGAGCATCCCGCTAGCCACAACTGTTTTTCGCTGTAAAAGCTGCTTTCCATCCATTGCATACCCCAGTGACATTTTCTCTGATGGCGACTTTGACGTCTTTCTTGATGACTTTGACACACCTCGGGCAAAATTCATTCCTCTTTTCTATCCCAAGGTCATGGGCCATGGTTGTCTTACCAAATCGCGAATACTGCCTTGGGACTATCCTATCAACAATGAACCTAACTTCCGGATCGATTTTCCAATGGGCACACGCACAAAATGGGACTGTCGCCTGCTACAGGTGGACGAAGAATCAAGCAAGGCTGCTCGTGGTATTGTTGAGGCATGCGGTGAAGACCCGCTCACCACCACTGCGACGAAAATGGACGAGTTAGATCCACGTTTCGCGTGCACTGACTGCGTGAAGTGGTCCAAACGCGAGGTGAATGAAGCCGACGCACCCGTCTTTACGTGGCGCCAAGCGGTTCGTGCTTTAACATTCGATGTTTCTGGCGCGGCTCTTCTAAGTAATTTGCAGGTCCAGCATGGAGTGCGATGCCATCGCAATGAACACGGGTCAGCTCATTGGCTGAAACTGGAAGGAGAATTACTCGAAGAGGCCAACAGAAATGCTCGCCAAATCACTGAATTCATACACCAGATGTTCGATTTTCAACCTTTTCCGCACATCACTGATCCTGCAAGCGCCGTCTGGCTATGCGCCCACTGCATGGACTTGCCGCAAGAGAAGGAAAGCTATGAACTTGGCAAAATGAAAAATCATCTTCTCACAGGGTATGTTCTCCTTGCCTTGTGTGTATTGTTGCTGAATTACCCGTGGGCTTCAGTCATTCCATCAACGAGCCGGTGGAAAATCAAGATTATTACAAGGATTACGAAGCACCGCAAGGTCGCAGACAAGAGTGGAAGTTGTCCAGCCCCACAATTACTCTGCCAATGGAGAGGCCGTCCCACATTGCTCCGCCGAGGACAGGTTACTATGGTTTTGATTTTGATGATAGTGGTGATAGTGGTGATGGTGATGATGACGACGACGATCATGATCATGAAGAGGAGGACAGTTTATATTTCGACGAGCCTTTCTTCTCTTTCTAGTGATTCAGAGAGATAATAGCTTCCAATAACTTATAATTATGGTTGAGAATGGTTCTCTTATATAATGTTATGAACCTACACACTTGTAGTCTAAGTTACAACTTGTTCGGATTCTTATGGCTGTTCATCTGCGATAATGTTTAACGTCGCTCCGTCAATGAGGCGGAACATGCTCCACATATACAAATGCTTTGGCTTTGATACAGATCTCGACGAAGTATTTGTTATAACTAAACTGTAACGCATGCAGACACCGTAATTTGACGGACACGACCTCGAGACATATCATACAGAATTGTAACACCAACGATCGCAGGCTCAGAAACTACCATCTGCCTCCCCCTCCACCTCCTCCTTGGTATCCACCTCCACCTTGGTATCCACCTCCACCTCCTCCATATCCTCCACCACCGCCACCGTAGCCACCGCCACCGCCTCCACCCTGGGGTCTGGCATTCGCCATGTTAACCTTGAGCCTGCGGCCATCAAGGTCCTGTTCGTGCAAGCCATCGATGGCTGCCTCTGCCTCCTGGGTGTTGGAGAAAGTAACGAAACCGAAACCACGGGAGCGACCCGTCTCCCGGTCCTTCATTACGATCGACTAAGTGAAGAGCAAATATGCAAAGAGCAATAATGCACATAACGAGATCAGTCATTGAATTTTTTTTTTTTGAAAAATAACGATCTGCCACCGATGGCGCCGCGATGGAAGATCGCCTCAGATAAATACGTACATCAGTGACCTCTCCGAATTCTCCGAACGCCTGTGGGTAGATCAGTCAAAATGGATTAGGATACATGAACAGAATGACTGACCTGTCTCAACGAGTCGTCTGTCGTGTTCCAACTCAGATTACTGATCGGTACATCGTCATCAGTACTGTCGCTCACTGACATGACCAATGACGCATAAACGTACCCAACATAAACTTTGGCGGACATGATGACGGACGATAACGAAAAGTACCTGAACTATCAGAGTTTAGAGAAAAGAAGGGATGAGTGGTTTTAAGAACGAGGACCGGAAACAGTTTGAATACCGGACCACGTGTTAAGTACCTAACCTTCTTATAAACTCCAGACGGCCCGTTCGACAACCGTCCGTTTTGTCCGTTTCGTTCACCCCCCACGCTGCGCTAAGAAATATTATAGGCAGGGAACCCTTTGCAAACGCGCAAAGGTACTCGACTCGTAGATACGACTATATATGTAGGTAAATTTTATCTTATCACATGCAAAATGCGAAAGACTTCAATGACGCCCGAAATATTCCGACAGCCCTGTAATTAGAAGTGATAATAGATCGCGTTATCACCTCTAAAACGACATACATACAGCATCCCCGAGTCTCTCCTTCAACTATGGAATAGCTTATAGGTAAGAGCTGTAGCCCGGGTGAGCAAGCGGCGGCACACCAATGCTGACGTTGTTAATGCTCCTGACCTGTGCCAATATTAATCGCGCCCGCCAACCCGAACCTTCCTCCTGTCTTACATAACAAGCGCACATATCTTGCATTAAACCAGAGTCTGGACGTATCGAGGGCATATTTTGACAGCAAGTGTCACAATTGGTGATGCAGTCTGCTATTGCAATAGTACGATAAACAAGCTAGTAGACTACTCCTCATCAAACAGTCTTGCGAATCCTCGAAAGTTGTATCATACGTGAGTTCATAACCATTCCATGAAGCACAACCACTGTACCCAGGCAGTACGCTGTGGCATCGATCATGGATCAATCAGCAACCTCGTAACTTTTCCACCACGCTGGTTGACACTGTGCGGTTGACCTTTGGCAATAATGAGACAAGCCTAGTTTGCTGTATCTCTGGGCCTCTTGTTCCAAAATATCTGCAATGACGATCAGGGTGAGTGATGGCTCACCAAAGGGAAGTAGTTAGCACCTTTGAATCTCGATACTCCAACAATATGATGCTCTGACCCAGGTTGCTATTCCATCAATATACTCCTTGACTAGCATGTCGGTGGAAGGTCCCCATGAAGGGACTTTCGTAACGCCATTTAAAAACTTTTTCTGGACTTCCACATGACAATGTGCCGCCCAAGCCATCGCACCACTGATATCGAGGCCAAATTCCAGCATGAGAGCAGGGATCAGGTTGTTGTTATCATTCCCCATCGCCTGCTCTCTGTTATATGAAAATATGTCCTGTGAAGTTCATTAGCAGACAGCAAACCACATCTTCCACGCGGCTTTACATTATCGATAACTATTAAATCTGCGACGTATTCATGCAGTTCCTTGATGGCAGGATGGTAGGCCACTTCATCAGGAAGATCCATTCCAATTTCACTTATTGGCATAGCAGCGAATGAGCCAGACGCAACCCGCCGGTGCTCAAAATAGTCATCGATGCTGCGGCGATGACCTCGGTCGCGGTCGAGAGCCTGTTCAATTACTTCAAGAAGGTATGTGGTAAAGCTGTCAATAAAATGACGCTGAAATGACAGGCTTGTAGTCTGGATTGCACGAGCCCAAAACCTGTGCAACAATGCGCTTCAGTCATGCCACCAAAAAAAAACCTGGTACTTACTGTTGCGCCATTTCACCCAGGACGCATTCGCCTTCTGGTCGTATCTTATGAGGATTGTGTAAAGCATCAATTACGACGTCCGCCGTTTCCTTGGCGAACTCTCCGTCTTTAACATCGGTGTACTCATCCACCACTAAGCAAATAGCCATAAATTCAGAAGCGATTCGAAGATGTTCTATATTCTGTGTCAGTGGTGGTCTAGTGTACATTTGCCAGCGGTCAGATGTACACCTTTAGACACCTTAGGGCAAACCAATGCCATTAGGAGGACTACAGAAAATGATGTGTCAAACAACTTCAGAATTGAGGGCAAGTAAGATATGTCAGACCTATATCGCTTTTGTCGAAAGCTTCATGTGCTTCAGGACCCAGAGCCTTGAAATCACGGCGCCAAGCTTCGACCTCAAGTTTCATAGCTTCGTAATGAGGATTTACCATACGAGGCCAGGGCCAATTGTCCATCATGGTATCTGGGAGGTAGAAGGTCCTTGGGAGAGTATCCATGGTGGAAAACCGAGAAGCAGCACAGAGGAAGGTGACGAATTTCCAGAGGTCTGAGGGAAGGATGGGCTAATGACAATATTGTATAGTGTCACTTTTTATGCTGTAGTGCGTGGTATCAATACTGCGTAAGGAAGCAGTGCCATTGGACAGCAGGAAAATTGCTAGAACTGATATGTTCCTGCCGACTAGCTTCCATTTGTCCATCGGACTGATTCGGACGGCTGAGGAAGATTGCTACAACTTGGATATTCCTGCCGCCTAGCTTCCATTTGAAGTACTTATGGACGGCTGAATTTGGGTGATATGAGTGGCGCAGGCGATGAAACAAGAGAAAATTCAGCTAGTGGGTGTCAGTAGAGTTCTACAGTACCGGACTTCGAAGGTAGAGATGGGTTGGACGGACTCGGATGAGTTACTTGTGCTGGAGTTCTCATAATGATCAACATAAGTTGCTAACATAAACATTTAGTACTATGTAGTATTACAGTGGACATCAATCTGCCCGCCTTACACTTAGCAAAGCAATATTCTGGCGAGAACAAGGTGGCCCATCACGCGTACTGGCAATCTTTTGCAAACAGCTGTAACCTACGAGAACCAAGCAGATATTATAAACTCCATGTCGGAAAAAAAAAACGGTACATTACAATACCTCCAACTTACAAAGGTATACGATTAACATTATAAGTCACGTTGTAAGGCCCTTTTAAGGACATAAATGGTCACATAAACCTTTAAAAGGGTCATTATAATTACCATTATAACTATGATCGTATACCATTATAATGCAAATGCCTTATAAGGATAGTTATTTTTTTTCCGACACAGAGTTTCGTCGACAATACAACTCACTTATTACATAATTTATTATGTAATTTACAAAGGTCCGTTCGACAAGTTACAACTGTCCGTTTCGTTTGTTTCGTCTGTTTTCACCTGTTCAGCTCCCACGTAAGCCCTGTAATTCAAAGAAGTGATAATAGATCACATTACCACCTCTAAAACGATATACATACAGCATCCCGAAGTCTCCTTCAGTTATTCCTGAATAAAGAATAACTTTTAGAGGGCTGTAGCTGAGCAAGCGGCGGCACGTCAGGATTCAGCGCTGACGCTGTTCATGCTCCTGACCTCAGCTAATCGCGCCTGACATTTGTTCCCGCTGTCTTACTGACTCTTTCACAACGAGCGCGCATACGTTGCATTAAACCGGATGTATAGAAGGCGTATTTTGACAGCAGGTATCACAATTGGTGATGCAGTCTGCTATTGCAACAGTACGATAAACAAGCTAGTACGACTACTCCTCGTCAAACGGTCCAAGCCATGAGAAATCATCAATAATGAGGAGGATAATCTTGCGAATCCTCGAAAGCTGCATTACACGTGAGTATATGATCATTCCATGAAGCACAACCACTTTACCATGCGGTACGCTGTGGCATCGATCATGGATCAATCAGCAACCTTGTGTGATTTTTCCATCACACTGGTTGTCCTTGTGCGTTTGACCTTTGGCAATAATGAGACAAGCCTAGTTTGCTGTAACTCTGGGCCTCTTGTTCCAAAATACCTATAATGACAATCAGTCGAGTGATGGTTCACCAAAGGGAAGTAGTTAGGACCTTTGAATCTCGATACTCCAACAATATGTTGCTCTGGCCCAGTTTGCTATTCCTTCGATATATTCCTTGACTAGCATATCGGTAGAAGGTCCCCATGAAGGGACTTTTGTAAGACCATTTAAAAACATTTTCTGGACTTCGACATAATAGCGTGCCGCCCAAGCCATCGCACCACTGATATCGAGGCCAAGTTCCAGCATGAGAGCAGGGATCAGGTTGTTATTATCATTCCCCACCGCCTGCTCTCTGTTGTATGAAAATATGTCCTGTGAAGTTTTCATTAGCAAACAGCAAACTACATCTTCCACGCGGCTTTACATTCTCGATGGCCAATAAATCTGCGATGTATTCATTCAGTTCCTTGATGGAAGGATGGTAGGCCACTTCATCAGGAAGATCCATCCCAATTTCACTCATTGTTACACAAGCGAATGAGGCAGACGTTATCCGCCGGTGCTCGAAATAGTCATTGATACTGCGGTGATGACCTCGGTCGCGGTCGAGAGCCTGTTTAACTACTTCACGCAGGTATGCGGTGAAGCTGTCAATAAAATGACGCTGAAATGACAAGCTTGTAGTCTGCACTGCATGAGCGCAAAACCTGCGCAACAATGCGCTTCAGTCATGCTACCAAAAAAAAAACAACTTGGTACTTACTGTTGCGCCATTTCACCTAGGACGCATTCGCCTGCTGGTCGTGTCTTATGAGGATTGTGTAAAGCATCGATTATGACGTCCACTGTTTCCTTGGAGAACTCTCCGTCTTCGACATCGGTGTATTCATCCACCACTAAGCAAATAGCCATAAATTCAGAAGCGATTCGAAGATGTTCTATATTTTGTGTCAGTGGTGTCTAGTGTACATTTTCCAGCGATCAGATGCACACCTTTAGACACTTTAGGACAAGCCAATGCCATTAGGAGGACTACAGAAAAATAATGTGTCAAACAATTTCAGAATCAAGGCTGGTAAAATATGTCAAACCTATATCACATTTGTCGAATGCTTCATGTGCTTCAGGACCCAGAGCCTTGAAATCACGGCGCCAAGCTTCGACTTCAAGTTTCATAGCTTCGTAATGGGGATTTAACACACGGGGCCAGGGCCAATTTTCCATCATGGTATCTGGGAGGTAAAAGGTCTTTGGGAGAGTATCCATGGCGAAAAACTGAGAAGCAATAGAGGAAGGCGATAAATTTCCGGGGGGAAAAGATGGGCTAATGACAAAATTATATACTGTCATTTTTTATACTGTAGTGCGCGGTATTAATACTGCATAAGGATGCTGCATGCAGTGCCATCGGGCAGTAAGAGGATTGCTGGAATTTGTATATTTCGAATGTCGCCTAGCTTCCATTTTGAAGTACGTGGACGGCTGAATTTGGGTGATATAAGTGGCGCAAGCGATGATACAAGAGAAATTTCGGTGCCCTTGGAGTTCTTACAGTACCTTGGGGGTAATGGAGAAGAGTTGAACGGATGAGCTGCTTAGTAAGCATCCCAAGATAAGTTGCTGACATAATTCCGGCTACGGTAGTAGCCGGTTTTGTGTCATCATCAGGATTGCATTTCGATTTTCACTTTTTGGCAGGAAGTTCTACGTCCGGAACGTTTGGATGGATTGTAGTCCGTGTCCACGCAAATAAAGTCACACCGCAGCTCTAAATGATATTTCAGAGTCGCAGTGTTACGATAGGCAGTCGCGGAGGTCGAGCAGTGCCGTAAACGATTGGCAAGAACAAGTGGGTATGATATACAACAGGCCAGCCTAGGATATGAACGGCATATCCTCAATTACCGCCGGCCGGTATGCACTGGACTGCATAACAGGGAGGAAGATCGTTTGTTTCTTTGTGAGTCATGAACCACCAAGTATAAAATCAAAGTCAACACCGTCCACAATTACGCACGTTTGCTCAACGATACAAATGGCGGACTTGTAATGATCAAACTATCAACTCCCCTTCTACGCTCGCAGCCTCGAGCCCAAGCCGAGGAAGTACAGCCTCATATCGGTCACGATCAAGTTTCTTCAAATACTTCAGTATCTTTGCCCGTTCGTGTACAAGGTGACGAAGGCCCCTGCGGTTATCTATGTCCTTGCGGAAAGCCAAAAGGTGCTTCCACAACCCACGTATTTGCATTGTTAGCAAAGCGGCTGCATCCAGCAAATTTCAGCATTTCGTTATAATAAGAAGAAAATTAGCTGTATGTACCTTGTACCTCTGGGCGGCCAGTGTCGTTCGGTTTGCCTGGCGGAGAAAATGTTTCGATGCAACGGCGGCGATTCTCGCACGCGAGACCTTTCGCGTTTGCGTTGCGCAAATCAAGTACCTTTGCGAACATGTTTGCTTTGGCTCTTTCTCTTTCCGTTGATTCCGCCATCACGCTAGCCACGTCTTTCGTGAGCTTCACGCCGGTCTGAGCAGACAGCGGAGGTAACACCTCGAAGAGTAGCTCCTTGGCCTCCCCAGTAACGCCATAGTTTAGATGTGGAGGAAGTTCGATGTCGCCTTCAGGAGCGTGAATGATCTCAGTGACAGAATCCGAGTACAGCATAGTGTCCGTGATGATAGCGTTTGCAAGGTCACAACTGCGCCATTTGTGGTCCTGACCTGGGCGGTGACCAAGAACAGCGTATTCGCGCTGCGCATCGAATGCGAGTTTTTTATTTAAGCGCGCCTGCACTTTGGAGGTCTTCTCATGTCGAACTTGTTTGCCCGTCAACCGGGCATTGAGAACGGCTGAAGTATGGAGTGATGAACGGCTAGAGGACGCGACGATATGCGATGCTAGTACAGAGAACACTTCAAAATAAGTTAGAGCACGGTGAAATTGAACAAACCATTAGTTAGGCAAGACTTGAACATAGCAAAACGCGTGCCTCAGGTGCGCTCGGAGGTCCGAGAAAGTTTTGGAGGAAGATGAGCCGTGGGAACTTTAGAAAAGATCTTTTGGTCTTTCGAGTGTCACGGTCATACCACACGATGGCGCCCATTAAAAAGACCAAGGCGTCGCCCAAGGTTCGCTCCTCTGGATCCAAGGAAGTATCACTCAAAAAAGTGAAAGGCGAGAATTTTTACCGCAATGCAAAACAAGTCGCCCGCCTCAAGATGCTGTCTGGCGGGAAGCCCGTTCGGGATAAGGATGGCAAGATAATTCAGGCCGCTGCATTTCAGAAGGGCGAAGACGAGACAAAACCTGGCCGGGTTCAGCCCGATCGTAGATGGTTTGGTGAGTTGCGTTGGTATATGTGTTTAGGCCCATCACTCACGAAAATAATAGGGAATACACGAGTTATTTCACAGACAGCCCTCGATCACTTCAGGACAAGTCTTTCGATGAAGAAGGATGATCCATACTCAGTGCTACTCCGTCGAAATAAACTACCCATGGCACTTTTGGACGATGCATCTAATGCTAACACCCAAAAGGTAGGTTCTAGCAAAATTTTGATCGCCTGTGCTTGATATTATGTAGCGGTCCCACATTGTGGAAACAGAACCTTTTAGCGAAACTTTTGGACCCAAGGCCCAGCGCAAGAAAGCCAGACTTGATGTTGGTACTTTCGAGGAACTGGGTAAACTTGGCGCAGCTGCGGCAGAAGATGCTGAACAAGCAGCCAACGAGTTGGGAGTAGGCTCCTCAGGTATTCTACAGTGTACTTCCCGTTCTCTCGAACACGTTCTCACTCAGAGCAGGGCAGCCTTCCGAACCGCAAACCCACGCGGACTATATTGAACCCATTTACGCCAAAGGAACGTCAAGGCGCATTTATGGAGAGCTGTACAAAGTCATCGACTCTTCGGACGTTGTCCTCCACATTCTTGATGCCCGAGATCCTCTTGGTACCATGTGTGAATCTGTGCTCGAGTACATGAAAAAAGAGAAAGCGCACAAACAGGTCGTTCTGGTCATCAACAAGTGTGACTTGGTTCCTAATTGGGTTACTGTGAGCTTTTCGCGATTCCCTTGTGCAGCATTTCCTAAGGATGCTGCAGGCAAGGTATATTCAACACCTAACACCTCGATATCCTACAATCGCATTCCATGCCTCACCGAATCATTCATTTGGCAAGGGATCTTTGATTCAACTCCTTCGTCAATTCTCCCAGCTTCATTCAGATAAAAAGCAGATTTCCGTCGGATTTGTTGGATACCCAAACGTAGGCAAGAGCAGCGTCATTAATACCCTCAAGAGTGGTAAGGTCTGCCGCGTCGCACCTGTACCAGGAGAAACCAAGGTACGCTCCGAGAACGGCCATTCAACTGAACAGGCCTAGATGTTTATCTTCGAACCTCAGGTTTGGCAGTATATCACCTTGACCCGGCGGATATATCTCATTGATTGTCCGGGAGTCGTGCCCACGTCCGCACATGATTCCCAAACATCCACTGTCCTTAAGGGTGTCGTACGCGTTGAAGCCCTTCCCGTACCATCCGAGCACATTCCCACACTTATGTCGCGCGTAAAACCCTTATATCTTTCGCGAACATATGACATCCCTCTTCCGTTTCCTGATGATCCTTCTCGTTTTTGGGATCCGGAACAGTTTTTGGACACTCTTGCGCGGATGAAAGGACGGTTACTGAAAGGCGGCGAGCCCGATGTCGATGGCGTCGCTAAAATCATACTGACCGACTGGGTGAGAGGCCGAATACCATTTTTCGTGCCCCCTCCTGAGCGGTCGGAGGAACTCAACAAGACCGAAGCCAAGTTGAAGGCGAAAAGTAAGGGCAAGGAGAAAGCTGCTGACGTCCGAGAGACGCTGGCAGTCAAGCAGAATTTGAAGACTATTATACAGAAAAACACGTTCCTTGCGGAGGACGTGATGCCCTTAGAGGAAGATGGCGACCAGAACGAAGAAGAGGTTTCTGGTGTGGCTGGCGATGATATATCTGATCATGAAGATGGTGATGAAGGAAGTAAACTCGGTAGCGATGAAGGTAACGACGAGGAGGGCGAAGAATTGTCTTGGAACGATGTGTTTAATGATGGGAAGGTGATGATGAGCGAAGTTGTCGAAGAACAATTGTCTTCGGCCAAGCAGGGTATGGTGTCATTTTGACCACGTTTGCAGTAATCTGACCATGTCTCCAGGTGACGTATCCGATGCGGACGACACTGCCCCAGCCAAGGAACCGCGTATGAAGACGAACAAGGCATGATGACTCGTTCACGTTCGTTTCCGTTGTAAGCTAACCCTGCACACAGAAAAAGGCCAACAATTTCTACACAAGCGCCAATGTGAAGAATAAAAATCGGAACAAGGCAGCAATGATGAAGTCTCTTCCTGTGGGCAAGAAGGGTGAAGGACGGAAACGGCGCTGATTTGAAGGCCGACTAGCATACGTTGTGATGTCGCTGCTGTACTTGATCGATCAAACTAACGCAGAGAAGCTAAAACATCTCTTCCTCCGCGCTTTCTCCGACTCGCTATGTCTATCATCTATGCTACTCTAAGTAAGCCGACTTTGTGATTTTGGCGAAACGCCGAAATCTGGTACGAGCACTGCGTGGGAAAGTGACAAAAGCTGATTATCTCCGTCGCTCATAAACCTTTCGATTGCTATTCGACCGAACTACCCATCTTTACTTTTGTCTTCCATGTCTGTTACTAAAGTCCACGCTCGCCAGGTAGGTCATGTACGCGTCTTCATCGCAGACTGGAATTCAATATTGGCAGATCTTCGATTCTCGCGGTAACCCCACCGTCGAGGTAGACCTTTACACCGATAAAGGTGAGAGATCGAACGCGATGGATTATTTTTTCCATATCTAACGCGTATTTCCAAGGTCGTTTCCGCGCCGCAGTCCCATCTGGTGCATCAACTGGTGTCCACGAAGCCGTTGAGCTTCGCGATGGCGACAAAGCCAACTACGTCGGAAAAGGTATGTCCTCCTTCGCACATTTCGGGACCCGTTCACGAATATCAATCCAGGCGTCCTAAAGGCCGTCAACAACGTGAACACCGTCCTCGGTCCCGAGCTGATCAAGTCCGGCCTCAATGTTACCAAGCAAAAGGAGATCGACGACCTCCTGATCAAGCTCGATGGTACTCCTAACAAGGGCAAGCTCGGTGCTAACGCTATTCTCGGTGTTTCTATCGCTTGCGTGGAAGCTGGTGCCGCAGAGAAAGGTGTTCCTGTGTACCAGCATCTTGCTGAGCTCGCTGGTGTCAAACCCCCCTATGTTATGCCTTGCCCTGCCTTTAACGTCATCAACGGTGGCTCGCACGCCGGAAACAAGTTGGCATTCCAAGAATTCATGCTTCTTCCCACTGGCGCCTCCTCATTCACTGAAGCAATGAAGATTGGTACCGAGACGTACCACACGCTGAAGAAGGTCATCAGCGCAAAGTACGGTATCGACGGTATGTACTCTGTGCACTATGATTTCTGTGTCGACCTGAACTATGCACACCAGCTGTCAATGTCGGTGATGAGGGTGGTTTTGCCCCCAACGTCTCAGGTGCTGAAGAATCTCTGGAGCTCCTCACGGAGGCTATCAAGAAGGCTGGGTACGAAGGCAAGATCAAGATTGCTCTCGATGTTGCTTCGTCCGAGTTCTACAAGGAAGGCAAATATGACCTGGACTTCAAGAACCCCAACTCAGACCCCCAGAAGTGGATCTCGGGCACTGAACTTGCGGACCTCTACCTCAGCTACGTCAAGCAGTACCCAATTGTCTCGATTGAAGATCCTTTCGACCAAGATGATTGGGAGGCATGGACCCACTTCACCAAGAACAGCTCGGTCCAGATTGTCGGTGACGACTTGACCGTTACTAACCCTCTTCGCATCAAGACCGCTATTGAGAAGAAGGCATGCAATGGTCTGCTCTTGAAGGTTAGTGCTTATAATGATTTAAGCCGCAATGTCTCCTGACTTTTATGTGCTAGATCAACCAGATTGGTACCATTTCAGAATCCATTCAGGCGTATGTTGCTGCTGCCAGCATGTACGTTAATCTTGACTAACGACCTTGCAGTGCACAACTCGCTCAGTCTGATGGCTGGGGAGTCATGGTGTCTCACCGCTCTGGTGAGACGGAGAACACGATCATTGCTGACTTGGTCGTTGCCCTTGGAACTGGTCAGATTAAGACTGGTGCGCCCGCTCGTAGCGAGCGTGTTGCAAAATACAATGCGCTGCTGCGTATTGAGTGAGTTGTTATTTTACCCTGAAGGAACCAGTGCTGATGGTATTTCAGGGGCGAGATTGCAGGGTCGGGCGCAATTTATGCTAGTGACAAGGGTCTTTCCGCTGGTTTGACAGCACCTGCTCTGCTCAAAAAGTAGCTGGGGAGCTAACTGCATGGAGTGACAAGTTCAAATGTACAATTCATTCATTAGATTATAAATGTAGTTTCACGACGATAGGCAACCTTTTCAATCACCCGGATGCACGTTTCATGTGAGCTGAAAGCAGCATCTGATATTCTCGTCGGCGATGAGAATGTACCATTGTACCTAGCGGCACGGCAACGCCACCTGCGACTCTCCCGATGCTCCAATGTCAGAATGGTGTAAAAGTAAGCCATACTTCTGCATTCTAATATCCATTTATGTCGCTTCAACAAACGTGACTTTGACGATTGCAGAACAAAGGAACGTTCCCAGTTTGATTCGACACAGGGCCCTAAATTTCCCACGTTGCTACGTCGATCATAGCTGTCAGTCCCGATCGGAGTTTCCTGTTTCGGTCTATCTTTGAAGCAGTGCTGAGGTAGATTATGACTACAGCTATGAGCTAATCCTAGCTATCTGTCCCGTCAAAGCAGTCTGGGTCAGGTCATCAAATTGGCCCCATACACAGCACCACGTCCGCTGCCGCTGGCACCGCTACCGTGGGACATCGCTTCCACCCATCTATATAAGTGACCCCCTACCCGTCCAACCCTTTCCTTCATGTCTACCACATCAGACGAGAAACTTTCATCCTCCCAGAAGCTGCAGCATGAGACGCTAGTCAGTCGTCTCACCGAAGTCGGTGCGAACTTGAAGGACCAGCGTGCTCACGAGCGCGCTCGGCACCAGACTAAGGAGCGGCGGGAGCACGCGCAGTTGAAGGAGCGCAAGGAGAAGGCGGCGGCGGCGAGGGTTACGGGGCTCAAGGAAAGGACCGGGTCCCGGACTGGCAAGAAGGCCGATGTGGAGAGCTGGGATGGCGACGAGCCTGAGTACACACTCGCTGCGTCAGGCCACCCGGCTGCTGTCGCACCGGTAGTTCCTGGGAACGGGTACAAGTCTGGGTTCCCCAAGGTAGCACTTGCGGATTTGGTGACCTTCAAGACCAAGAAGCCGTCCAAGCAAGGTGTGTATTGCAAGGCTATGTCCGTCCGTGTCAATCGCTGACTTCGAATGCTACATAAGATGCCGACTTCGAGGTCCTCCCACCCATCCGTGCGGTCATTGCTCTTGATGACTTTGGAGTCGACATTGAGGTCAACGAGCCTTGGGAATTCATCTCTCTCACGCCCGAATCACCGGCGTGGAAGGGTTTGTCGTATGCTCAGGCCGCTGCTTTGACGCTTTAAACCGCGTTGCTGCGTTTGACGTTTTAATTATCATACCACTTCATAACACGCCCATTTGCGACTTGGTTCACCATCCTTTCATTCATTACAAACCTTACACATACTATATCGTCGAGCTCCTCGTTACGTCGTCTTGGTCTCATTATAATTCTACTTACGTTGAACTGGGAGGCTTATTCGGACTTTGAGAATAAATGTATTGTTTGTTGGATTTACTTTTGTTTTTATAAGTGTCTAGGGTTGTCGAAGCAATTCCTAGGAATAGTGAGGTCGAAATTACCCAAGTATTGTCCAATGCGACTGCATAAATGCCACCAGCGAAATGCTGCAAGCATTTCATAAGATATGATGCACCCCCAGTCGCCTAATGATACAATCGGGCAAGCTGACGTTTGGCCGAGGAGAATAATTACGAAAAGCCCGTGCGGATAGTTGGGTGAAATACGGGTAAGGGATGCGCCTGACAGCCCAAAACCTAAGTCAGTAAATGCAGAAGGGCAAACGACTAATAGCGTACCTCCGTGTTAAAGACATATTCTGTCGCACTCCATGAGTTACATCTCATGAACTGAACAATTTGACTCACCATTGAGAGGAAGAACACTCGAATCCGCAAAGAGTAAATACAAATACTTTAATGTTTCACTCTGAGGAGACAAGATAAGTGAAACGTGATCATTTCGCAGAACGTTACGCACCAGTAAGAACGTTTCCATTTTATCCTCATGCACCGCAGGAACTTGGTCCACATTTACTATACTTGCGTATCCGCCTGTTGGGATGCGGCAGTGCTTTTCGATAGCCTGGAATATCGCCCAGCCGTCATCACGATACTTGGGATTACCGGTGAGCCGGAACGCAAGAAAGAGAGATTCGATTGTTTCTGGGCTGTAGTGCATGTTTAATGACTCATGAATGGGGCAAGGAACAAAATCAAACATACCGGAGGATATATCGGGCGTCGAAAGGCGGTGGTGCGCCTAGGCTAGTAATCCACGAGGAAAGTCAGCGTGGAATTCAATGCAATAAGTGAGACAACATACCGTGCGCCTTTGATGTACCAGTCCGCAGGAGCTATCGAATCATCTATCCCGTCACTTGGAATACGGAAGTGTGCAATCTCAGGCGCCAGACCACTGACCACATATTCAGCACAGAACGTCAGGGAGGAACATCAAGACATACGTTTGAGTGTCATGTGTGGCCATACAGGTGTTGATGAGTTCTACTCCCGTAAGCCAATCACGTTCACCTTGACCGGTGAGCTCGTTAGGTCGCGGTGGTATCGAAACAATGTCGAAAAGAGCACCAGATGTCGTGGCACCGAGCATGAGGGAACCGCCAAGGAAACACACGAGATGGTCTTGCTTTGGCACCAAACGCCATCCGCTGAGTATCACGTCATGCTAAGTTATCGGAGAAGGATAAGTATAAAAAACCAACATTTTCCCTTCTTCGGTTCGCTCTGGGTTAAGCTCAGCAATGTAGAGAAGCTTGGTAGATAGCCCCCGCTTCACCAGGACATCGTGGATGCCCGTCATTGCAGTGTCATACATCTAAGGCGCATTGTGAGGTGACACTTCGGACCAATTTGAGCTGTTCAAACGTACATCGCGATACACGAGCTCCGTTTGATTCTTAAGGGATCATCAGCCTTACCGAGATCAGCCTTTATCGTACATCATGCTTACAGTTTGCAGGTATTGTTTCCTGTGACAAAAAGGTGAGTAAACCTTCGAATTTACTTTTCTGCGCACTCACAGTAGGTATTCATAGTAAGAGTCCCCGCGGGACCCAAGTCGTATCGGCGAAGGTCGGTAGCGGCCCACTTTTGGGCTAACATGCGTGTAAGTTGCATGCTCGGTGACCATGAATTTTAACACTTACTCAACAAAGATAGATGCCAACCCGTGCGGCTGTGCACCCGCCTTCAAGACTGCCATTACCTGGGACACCATGGGATCTACTACTGAATCCAAAGCAAAGCACTCACTTTTTCAGCCTTCTCCCAAAAGATGTCCTCATCCGTAAGGTACGCCAAATAGCGGAACTCGAGCTGTATTGTTGACACTTCTGCAGTACTCACATACCCATAGTTGTCGCCATCTGGCACGCCTTCTCGAAGTGCTAAATTGACTAGTGATAGCGGAAGACCAGACTCTGTCTCAAATGTGGGCAGAATGCGATTACCGAGCTCGTGAGCCTTCTCAAGGAATAAAGAGTCTTCGCCAGACAGATGGTATGCGGCCAACAAGCCCCCCATGACCCTAATTATTGTCTGGTGATCGAAAATTTATCGAGCACCCGCATGTGAAGAAAAGGTTTCAACTTACCTCGAAGGTGCTGAAGTTGGCATCTCGATCGAACGAGAGCTTGTCTGCCACCCATGACCTTGCACGCTGGTACTCGTCTTCCAGCCCCATAATAATCATGGTGTCGATGGAGTCTGCAACGGTATACCCAATACCCCCCGCTTTGGTTAAATTTGAACCAGTGTGCGAGAGTGGGTGATACTCGTCATCACCCATAGCATCCCTTTCTGCTAGAGTCAGTCGTTTGTCCGTAATTACATAGACTGTGCATTACCGTATGCATGCCAGGCATGCTAAAGTTGAAGCGTCATGTCAGTCCACGGAAGAGCGAGCAATGTGCGATGGCGTACTTTAAAGGCCTCTACCACTGCGTCTCTTTTTGCTTCATCTGCCGTGAACGTGGGTACATAATCTTCCGCTGGAATTCCGGTACGTTCAGGTGTACTAAGAAGCTGGTTGAACGGGCTCTTCAATAGTGCTGAAAACTGACATAGGCATAGGTCAGTAGACAAGTTACAAGCATTGTATTTCTTGCGCGCATACGTTGTAAAGCGCTAGGATTAACACAGCGGCCAAAAGTAACCTATACACTCTTGGAAATGTTGAGGTGGGCTTGGTTACATCGCCTGTCTGCAATATGGTACCTGACATTAGCGTAGCCTAAAATAACTATGAGGGTTGAGTACGCACTTCGTAACCATTGGGAGACTCAAGAACTGTCTTCTTTCTCTGCCTGACACTTGGTTCTTCCATGGCTGCGAGAGGCAGGAGTGAAGCGTGTGTGGGGGACATTTGCTTACAGCAGTGTGCACATGTAATGATAATTGGGAAATTTCAAAAATGCGCGTGACCGATAAGGAAATTGATAGAAAG